>JAKUCV010006415.1:68195-125648 GCA_028386065.3 Turnera subulata
ATACCTCCTTAGTTATTTTCCGGTGTGATTTTCCGAGAAATTCCGAAACCCGAAAAATACCAACTTAGTTCCGAAAAATCCACGGAAAAATCACGAGCGCGGGAAAACCCTCGGTTTCGAAAAACGACTCCCGATTTACCTTGAATTAATTACCCAAGATTAATTCAACAGTAAATCACGGTAAATAGACTTTTACAGTCCGGTAAAAATCCAAAATTTTTACCCGGGCTGTTACAACAGCTGAAAAGTTAGCGAAAAATCATGAAAAAAAACATTTATCAAAAAGAATAATCACAAGAACTCATGACAGATATCTCTGTAATTTATTATCAAAGAAGATTTATTGAGAGAGGAGTCGAGTAGAGTAGTCAAAGAAAACTATGAAAAAGAACAATAATGGAAAAAAGTATTATCATAGGAATTCAAACCAAGAAAAAATAATAATATAATTTAATAATTAAAATTCTATAATTTAAAATATCAAAAGATTAAAAAATATCATCAATAGTAATTAGTTTTATAAATTCATATTCTACAACATAAACTAATTTTAAATAATGGGTATCTAAAAGCCCAGATTTCATGTATAAATTATTTTTAAGATTAATACTATACCACGTGATTTATGCCACACGCTGCATCGCACGTGAAAAAAAAAACTAGTAATAATAATTGAACCAAAATTCTTAAATTTGTTTTTTTTTTTTATCTATACTATCTATAAAAGCACGAAGACAACAAAACAAAAATAGCGAAACAGGCGAAACTATTAAAATATCCCTAATTTATTATTAATAAATACCCCTATTTTATTCTTATATATTATTATTCTTCATTAATTAATTGTTGACCCAATTACCCTTTATAGTGAATTATTAGTTTTGTTTTTGAAAAAGGGAATATTAATTAGTCGGTAATACTACAAATTAATTATATACCTACCGCTTCTTTGTTAAGCATCATGAGATGCCATTAATAATCAATATTACATATTATGTAATCGTTTTAAAAAAACATGATTTTCATTCAAAATCTAATTATAATTATAATTTATCGTACATATAAAAGACCCTTGATTACAGGTACTCACAATCTATGTACAAATAAAGAAAATGTAACAGCCCGGGTAAAAATTTAAATTTTTACCGGGACTGTAAAAGTCTTTCTACAGTGATTTACCGAATGAATTAATCTTGGGTAATTAATTCAAGGTAAATCGAGCGTCGTTTTTCGAAACCGAGTCTTTTCCCGCGCTTGAGATTTTTCCGTGGATTTTACGGACCTAAGTCGGTATTTTTCGAGTCCCGGATCTTCGGAAAAATCACACCGAAAAATAACTTAGTGGGTGTATCAGTTATTTTCTGGTCCGATTTGGACACGGCCCTGCATAGTGGAGCCGCCTCTTACCTGTGCTGCCCGTGACGCCCTGTGTAGCCTGTGATCTTCATTGTTTTTTAAGATGGAAATGGAAAAGAGGAATTAAAATGATGTGGGTGGGTTCTTTGTCTAACTCGGATCGAATTGGCAAACCGGGAGTAAAATCGGGCCAACCAACCGGTATTCTAATTTAAAAATCGGATAATAATTTTTTGAATTTTTGGAAATTAGAATTCGGGGAAAAGGTGGGTCCCATTTTTTAAAATCAAGTGGTCCAATAAAAATCCGGCATGTGTCAAGTGGACCCGGGCAGCTGGCCACGTCATTGCCTGGGCTACCCGAAGTACAGAAAAGGGCCAAAAATCTAAACCCGGGGTATACAAAAAGGACAGAAAAACTCCCGAATATACAAACGTGACAAACGCAAAACTCGGGGGCCCAAAAAGGTGCTTAACCCATTTTTAAATTATTAAAAACTTATTTAAAAAAGACAAGATTGTACTAGGTGCATTATGCACGTGCACAAAAACTAGTAAGAACAAAAGTATAAGTTCTAATCAAAATACAGAACACAAAAAATATACAAAATTCAGTCCAAATCCGCATCCTAAATCATAAACACAACTAATATTATCAATTCAATTACGCAGGATCCGTCCCTCCATGGAAAATGTTTTCTGAAAATAAATAAGTTAGATGAAAATTTTTGAAGTTACAGCCACGGTGGATGTACAAAATAAAGGTTACCAACCCTTCCCCCTCCTTAATTAACAACCTCATATTACATGAACAAAACCTTATCCATGTTTGCTTTTTTTTTGTTTTCCCTAGCTTTCTTTTTGTCGAAAAAAAGCATCAGTGGTGTCATCATCGCCCCGTCGGTCCAGACTCCAGTCAATACCGGTTACATTCTGGCATTAGACCCTCCTTATAGGAGAGACCGCCCACCGGAGCACCATCGGACACCCTTGCCAGCTACGCGTCATAGTGTCGAGGAGTCACCGAACTCAACGGCCACCATCCTATCATGTGGAAGGCCATATTCGGCCACATCACACTATAGGACTTGACTAGAAGCGCGGGAGCTCGAATTCGAAACCTAAAGACTTTGGCGTCACCCCCGGTGGTTTTTATTTTCCCTAATGGTTTATCTTCCTAGAAGAACATTGATTTTGTACCAAAATACAATAAAAAATGACATTCGCCCATAAAACAGGGAATAAAAGAAGCTGCTGTCCACGCTGACCGGCAATGATTTACCTTTTTACACCTTAGCTGGAGTCACAGGAGGCGCTGCCCCGCTAGAGTCCGGAAGCATATTAAAATCATTAATTATCATAATTCGTAACCAACCAAACGACAATTTTCCAGTTTCCTCCACATCTCATTCCACGTGTACCCCTTCCCTCTCTCAGGTTCCACGTATACTCCCTCGCTCGCTCACGCGCTCCGTCTCTCCCTAGACCAAGAGAAAGAGACACGAGTCGAAGACAAATTCCAGATACACTCCTCCCTGCAATTAACCGTATCTACCACCCACTCTTATTCACTCCCGTTTTACGATCACGAAACTCGTTTTTCATTCTTTAATCGAAATCGAAAAGAATCTGAGATAAACCTAGGGTTTAGAATTTGTAGAGAGAGAGGAAGAGGAGGAGGAGGAGGAGGAAAGAAAAAAAAAAAAACCACCAAGATGAAGCCTATGAAGACAATACAGGATCTGATCGAGGAGGCTAAACTTCGAACGGTTTGGTGGGCGCTGTGCATCTTCACCGTCACCTACTTCTTATCTCGTGAGTTCGCGTATTTCATGCTTGTTTTCTTTTTTTTCAACTACTCAGTTTTGTTTGATTAAACAGATAATTTATGCTCTCGAGAACCGCAGAGCTTGTTCCAGATGCGAATTTGGATTAATTATAGGTTTTACTTATTTAGCTGATTGTAATTTGGCTGTTTTTTTTTTGTTGTTTTTGTGTACGCGGTAGATACGAGTTCGTCGATGTGGATGAATCTGCCGATATCGATTATGTTAGTCTCTGCGTTGCGCATTTTGTCTAACGAGGTGGAGTTCAGCTGGAAAGTGCGGCGTAAGGACAAGGCGCATTCCTATCTGTCCCATTTGGGGAGGAAGCAATTGTCCGCCAACGACTCCCGGCTTTCCTCTGCACCTCCACCGCCCAAGTGGAAGAAGAAGATTGATTCTCCGGTGGTGGAGGCCGCCATTAACGATTTTATAGACAAGATATTGAAGGATTTTGTGGTTGATTTGTGGTATTCGGCTATTACGCCCGATAAGGAGGCGCCCGAGCTGATTCGGGCTGTAATCATGGATGCACTCGGGGAGATATCGGAAAGGGTTAAGGAAGTGAACCTTGTAGACTTGTTAACGAGGTTTGTTTCTTCTCCTTTTTTTGATTTTCCTTGTAATGGCTAGATAGGTTTGAAGTGTGAAGAATAGCTGGGCGGGTTGGAATTGGAGTTTGAATGAGTGGTATACTGTTGCAGGGATATAATTGATTTGATAGGGGATCACTTGGACCTTTTTAGACGGAATCAAGCAGCTATAGGCGCGGATGTTATGATGACACTTTCTACTGAGGAGAGAGATGAAAGGTTGAAACATCATCTAATGGCTTCCAAGGACCTTCATCCTGCTTTGATTTCTCCTGAGAGTGAGTACAAGGTGTGAGTGGAGGAGTGTTCTGATGAAATCTCTTTTGTTTTACTTCTTCATTTGCTTGAATTATCTGTGTCTTATCTGTTGCTTCTTTTGTGTTCGTTGCCTCAAAGGTTCTCCAGCGGCTGGTTGGTGCAATTTTAGCTGTAGTTCTCAGGCCTCGAGAAGCTCAATCTCCCCTGGTGCGGACAATTGCCAGAGAGATTGTAACTTGCCTGGTGTTGCAGCCTATTATGAATCTTGCCTGTCCTGGGTAAGCCTTTGTTGTTTGCTTCACAATGTTCCAGAAATTATCCAGTAAATTCTTTCTTCTTCTTGTTTTACGCAATCTTGATCTTGTTTATTTGTTTCTTTGAAAAATATTTGTATTATCAAAACTTCATTTTCTGTGGTTAACTAACATGTTGCCAAAGGAAATCCTCTTTTTCCTTGCGAATGTGAAATTAAGTTGATTTTAGCCTTTGTTTGTGCCCCAAGAACGTTTCATTAAAGTATACTTGGACTTAGGGCCTCTATTATGTACAATATAATTTCGTAAGTATCTGCATGCATCCATTGCATGGCATACGAAAGATAGTTGGCTATTCCCCTTACTAGTGTTTCCAGCTTTTTGGTCCGATTACATCTTTATTTATATCTTATAAATGGGTATCTTCATGCTGTGTACCTGATGTGGATAACTTTATAAATATCCAAATTGCAAGTTCAGCTTTGCTTTTGTTACTTCATTCAGTGTGAATTTTTCTTGTTATCGGTATCATTTAGGCCAACTGCAGGTAACATTCCGTCACCTAAAAGTGTCTTTTCTGGTTCCCCAGCCAACCAAAGTAACTTCCTGACATTTGCGGGTGCATAAAATATTGTCAGTTGGACTGTAAATGACTTAATGCTCTTAACCTGCTATATTTTGAACCATATTGGTATGTCGTTAAAAACCTGAGCTTTAAATATACTTATTCTCAGTTATGGAATCATTGGACATCTTGAAAAGCTGAATGGTTCACTGGCCTGGAACTTCTTTTCTAAAGTTTTTTTTTTTTTTTTCTTGCATGTGAGTTAATCATGTACGATATATTACCCATTGTCTTCCTGTTTTGGATGCCGAACTGTGTTGACAACTTTGGAGTTTTGTCTTAACTGCTGCCCCACAGCCTAAAGCCAAAGAATCTACTGCTGACTGTTCCTATTCTTTTTACCAGGTATGTCAATGAGGTCATTGAGTATATCTTGCTTGCCATTAAAGAAGGCCTGAAGGAATTTGGTGGTGATCTGTCTATGGGGGTTTCAACTAGTAATGGATCTTCATTGAGAAAAGAATGTTCATTAAATAGCCAGAACGCTGATCAGATGTTGGCTAGAACTGACACTAGTAATAAGGCATACTTGGATTCCAATTTGTACCCGGAAGAGTCTGTTCATGCACATCCTGCAGAATGGGCAAGGATTCTAGAGGCAGCAACCCAGAGAAGAACAGAAGTTCTCACACCTGAAAATCTCGAAAACATGTGGACGAAAGGAAGACATTACAAGAAGAAAGAAAACAAAAAACTTCAAGCAGGGGTTCAGCAAACTATGGCAAAGGATTCATTGTCAAGTTCTGCTTCTCCCGATGTACACTTTAGGAAGGAAATGGTACCCAACAGCAATGCAACTGCAGCTGAAAAGGAGGAGAAAGCCATGGTGGGACTCATGCCCCAAATGATTCATGACAGACTATCAAACAATGACACAGAAACTGGAAGACAATTTGCTCAAGATGGTAAACATTCTTCATTCAAGGGAATGCATGTTGATGAGAAGTTGGATAACGCTACTTATGAAAGTAGAGGCAGGCTTAGGAGATCAAACAGCACTTCTGATCTTAATGTCCTGCCTGATCAGAGAAAGGCATTAACAGGAGATAGCAGACGACCCCTCATCTCAGAGTTCTACAGTCCA
Organism: Turnera subulata; assembly: GCA_028386065.3. Lineage (NCBI taxonomy): Eukaryota > Viridiplantae > Streptophyta > Magnoliopsida > Malpighiales > Passifloraceae > Turnera > Turnera subulata. Next base: position 74,188 of record JAKUCV010006415.1, read on the forward strand.
GATTTTGGCAGCCGAAGTGCATATCATGGTGTTATTAAGGGCGCAGATCTAGTGCTTCGCAATGACCACCCTCATGCTTTCAAGCTCAAGTGTCGGGTGGGTACTTTTTTACCAAAATTCTACAGGACGTAGAGATGTAGAACTGAAACTAGGCTCCTTCAGCAATGATGGTTTGCATGGAGAAGTTTCTTGGATCCTGCCTTTTGCTTTTCCTTTATGATACATGAATCTTTATCAATTATTTCATGCCTTGTCTTATATCCCTACAGGTTGTGGGAGCATTTTTTGAGAAACTTGGCTCAAAATCTTTTGCAGTTTATTCAATTGCAGTGACAGATTCAGAGAATAGAACCTGGTTTGTGAAAAGAAGGTTGCTTCCTTATCTACAAGCCATCTTAGCAGCAATATGAAAGCTTTTGATGTTCCTTCTCCAGTTTAATATATTTACTTCGATAGTGTGAAAGTTACCCGGGTTTTCAAATAGAAAAAAGAGGCTTTGTCCCTGATTTTCATTTTTATTTCTGCAGATATAGGAATTTTGAGAGATTGCATAGACACCTTAAGGACATTCCTAATTACACTTTGCACTTGCCTCCTAAAAGGATATTCTCCTCCAGTACAGAAGATGCTTTTGTTCACCAACGCTGCATCCAGCTTGATAAATATCTGCAGGTATTGTTCGATCAACTTCATGCTTTCAAATCCAATTGCGAATGTTTATTTTATTTTTTGTGCATTCTTAGATGAGCTTTTTTCTCCAGGATCTCTTGTCTATCGCTAATGTTGCTGAGCAGCATGAAGTTTGGGATTTCTTAAGTGTTTCATCAAAGGTGTGAACTTTATAGTTGACATGGATTTTTATAGTTTGGTTTTAAATGTGTGGCTTTTTCATTATTCTTTCTCCATTTGGTTTTCTGTGAGGAAGCATTGAATTTGTATATTTGCTCTTTTATTTTGAAGAACTACTCTTTTGGAAAATCTTCCTCAGTGATGAGAACGCTGGCAGGTACGCAGATCTACTCTTGGCTCTTCTTTGTTCTTGAAAGGTTTCCTGGCTTCTTTCCCCCAATGTTTTCTTTCCAATAACTAGCAAAGATCACTGTTCCCAAACTTCCATTTTTAAGTTTCAGAATTGGAGTTGAGAACCGAGATTGCATGCACTATAGCTTATTAGCATGAGGCTGAAATCTTGACTTTGATGTCATGGAGAGAGTTTAACCTTATTCTTGCATTTACGAATGCTTGATTGTTCAAAAGACAGGTGTACTTTCCTGCTTTAGTCAACATCATCTCTCCACGAGTGATTTAGTCCTCCCAACCCATGCACACGCAGTCACTTGCAAGGATGATATTTTATTAACATGGCCATTATTCCTATAGTCGTAATGTGTTTTTAAGAGGAAAATAGTGAACTACAGATGTAATCTCTTTTACCCACAAAGCATTCAAGAACTTTTCAATTAACAAAACTTCTTTTGGATTTTTATTTGTGACAAACTGACAATGGGATGCCTGTTTGTTTGCTATATCCATGAATCTACAATCCTATGTTTCTATGATTAGACTGTTTGAATTTTGACTTTTTGACACTTTAAAAAGCTATACATTTTCTCTTCTGTCATTGACTTCTGTATTGCACCCTTTTAATGTTTTGAAACTCAAAACAGTCAATGTGGATGATGCTGTGGATGATATTGTACGCCAGTTCAAGGGGGTTTCAGATGGTCTTATGCGTAAAGTTGTTGGTTCACCATCCCTAGTTGATGAAGGCGCTTCTTCAATCTATAGCAGGAATTTATCCTGGAATGAAGATGAAGCGAACAAACTAGTTTTAAGGCAAGATACATCAGAAACCACCAACAGTTTTTCTGATAATGAAGAGAGCCACATTCATGAAGGCCAGGATCATAAAGCTGCTGTGTCTTCTGTGAAAGCTAATGGTTGGCATTCAGATAATGAATTGAACTCAAAACATTTTCCACGTCGTGTGGTCAATCATGATGGGGGTTCTAGAGCCTCAAGTTTAGAAAACAAGCACGATGTGGAGCTGAAATCTAACGGTGGTGTTCTTTCCTCGGTGACCTTCAATCAATTGGAAGACCCTGTTGGAATGCCACCTGAGGTATTTTGTGTTCTGCATGTTGTGTTTCTTTTTCATTTTCGCATCACCTTTGGCTGTAATGAGCTTTGGTGTGTACTTAATTCTGCATAGTGGTGCCAATTAGGTATAGTTATGTTCCTTTTTGTTTAGTTGACATTTCTGCCTGTGACATATTTTGATTTTTGTTTCGCTAATTGTGACATGAGCATGAGATCTCTTGATGGGGATAACTCTTGCAGCTAAAAGATTTAGTTTCAGCCAAACTATTGGAGAGTTATGCTCATTATTTCCTAGTACATGAGAGCAATTATTGCCCTTATAGATTGGCTTATATCTTGCCTGTTAATTGCCAGATTGCTGTCTTCATGATGTTTTAGGTGAATATGCACATGAGAGTATGATTTTGTTTAGTAACTTATTGTTTTTAATGCTTTTGCTCATTTCCAAGTATATCTTTATAGAGGTGGATACTATGTTGCAAAGGTACCATAAGTGTTATGAACGCTGCACAAGGCTTAACCCCTCACTGGAATGTTGGAACATTTTATAGCTAACCCCATTCATATTTACTGTCATGAACTGATATTAGACATTGCAAACATCTCAATACGTTTGCATGAGTATCCGGTTCTGTTGCGAGGATACTGGGGTGCTTAAGAAAGAAAATTACAGTGTAGAATAAGAAAAATTTTCTCAAAGCACTGTTCAATCATCAGGAGTCCCAATGTCTTATATTGAGTTGCTATCATGTCTTGATTGCATTATAATATTTGAATCCTAGTCATTATGCATTTCTATGTTTGAATTTTTTGATGTTGTTGCTTACTTTCTCTTTGTCCAATTAGTTTGAAACTATGCCTCTTACGGTTTCGATGTTTGTTCTCCTCTTTTTGGCAGTGGACTCCACCTAATGTAAGTGTACCTCTTTTGAATCTGGTTGATAAAGTATTTCAGCTCAAGAGAAGAGGCTGGCTAAGGTGACCTAACTTTTCATTAGTTCTATCCATTGTGAATTTGATTATTTCCCAGGAAGTTCTGTTGCTATCCTGTTGTTGCTTTTGTGAAATGCTACCATTAGAAATGCATAAAATGAGAATCCGATGTCCATATTAATTTGGACGAGATTTGGTTCTGTTCTGCGCAAACTACTAGGAATCCTTGGTCATCATTTGTTTTCCTGCCAAACAAGCTGCTCATGCCCGTACCTTCTGCACCTCCGCCTCGCATTAGTTTCATGTTGTATGGTGCAAACTGCTTGCTCTATTTATGAGCATGTTTCTCATTGATTTTGAAACAACCATACTGTATAACTGATGGTAGGCTGCCTGTGATATTCTGGGTCTTGTGTTGACATGTGTCACTGTCTAATGTACTCTTATTGTCACTGATGCAGGAGACAGGTCTTTTGGATGTCGAAGCAAATATTGCACTTGATAATGGACGACGCTATTGATGACTTTCTCTTAAGACAGATTCACTGGCTTCGGAGTGAGGAGATTATTGCCCAAGGCATTCGATGGGCGCAAGATGTAAGGACAGAATCAGTTGTTAATCATTACCTCTGGATGCTATTGGGTGGAAAGATGATTTAATAATTCCTTGTTATTCTTATTCCTCCTTCAGATTCTTTGGCCCAATGGTACATTCTTTACAAAAGTTGGGGTTTCCCAAAGCAAAGTTGATAGCGATCAACTGAACCTGATTCCCTTCCAGATTGGTCAGTTTGGTGGCGGCAACACCTCTAAACAAAGTTCCTTTGAGGAACAGCTTGAGGCTGCACGTAGGGCGAGTGATATCAAAAAAATGCTTCTCGGTGAGTATATTTCTCACACTGTTGACCCTAAACATCATAAAAATCAACCATTCTCTGTTTTTATACCTATAGTTAATGCCAATTTGATTGATCTGCACCTGTAGATGTTTCTTTTGAAAAAAAAAAACTATTCTTTGTTCATAATGAGAGATGTGCCCTTATTCTATGTCAAAGTGATTGCATTAAACTTTTCTTCCTTGAATATCGAGGGGGGTTTGATTATTGTGTAATGCAGAATTTCAACTCTGGTTCCTTAGAGTCAGAGGACCCGTTTAAAGTGTTAACAAATATCTCTGTCCTTATCAGATGGAGCTCCAACACCACTGGTGAGTCTAGTCGGGTACAAACAGTACAGGCGTTGTGCGAGAGACATTTTCTTTTTCACTCAGGTTGAGCCTTTAAATATTTTATGTGAGCAGTATCAGTTTTTATACATCTCAAAAGTGGTTGTTGTGACGTCTAAACTTGAGCTCACGGTTAAGGTTTCTCGTAATTTGCAGTCCACCATCTGTGTGAAGCAACTTGCTTATGCGATACTTGAAGTAGTACTCCTATCAATTTTCCCTGAGCTTCGGGATGTTTTGCTGGATCTACATGAGAAGATGCGCGTTCCACCCGCATAGCAAATTGGTGATTTTGTGCTCTGCTTCCAAGTCAATTTAAATCCTGTCAGTTGTGAAAGCTTAAAGTATCACATGATTTGATCACGAACTCCTGGTAGCACATAATTTCCTTTCGAAGAGATTGGTTTAGAAGGCTCCATGCATCATTCTTTCACTTATACAGGTTAAGAGTAGCCAGGATATATGAAACATTTTAGGATGTGGGAATTAGCTGTGCAGCTCATTCATCATAACTGTACAGAGTTTGACGAACTAAATGCTAAAGCTTGTATAGTATACGAATATGTATAGTCTTCACAGTGTAGCCATGCCCTTGTACCAGGGATTTTGTAATGTTGCGTACTCGACAAACTGGATCACTGAATTGGTGATATTATTTGTTCATTCATGGTAGGCGGTTTGCAAATTTGAGTTCCGGGTTATCCATTCCTTCAATGTTACCGTAGCCTAAAACCTTTTACAATTGTCACTTTTGCATCAACTGATATTGTTTGGCTGGCTGGTGGTTGTTATCTTTTCGGAGAAGATGGTGAATCTTTGAACATGTGTTTCCGTGACGATGTTTGCACACCAAGTCCTTAAGGCTGCGTTTGGTTGCAGAACAAGATGGGACGGGACAGGATTGGATTGGACTGGACTGGACTGGACTGTGTCCTCAGAAGCTGTTTGGTATGCTATGGACAGGTCTGTTGTCCTGTCCTATAGCCTGTTTGGTGTCTATGGACAACTGTGGACTAAACTGTATAATGTCTATTTTGCCCCAGATACAATATTAATGTGCTGTTTACCGTTTACAGTACATGTCACTCCCAATAAATATGTAGACCAACAAACTAGTGGCTAAAATTAATAGGGAGACCATTTTCTGAATTTTTAGACATTTTTAATGTAACATTGTTATATTTTCAAAATTTTTTGAGAAATTGAAAAAAATCAAAGTGAAATAAATAGAATGGAGAACGTCTTAATATTAAATACGAAATATAAAATGTCAGATGTGAGTAGAAATACCATGTTAGATGTTCTACATTTCACATGAAGAATAAAAAGGATACAATTACAAATACTTAATAACCGCCATCACAACTAATGCTAACACAAAGCCAATAGCTATATGCTTGTACTTTTGATTTTCCATAACAATGGAATTCATGTCCACCATCCTATGTTGGCTTCCCCCCTTGGTTAAAGTTGATGGCATGATCTCTACCATCCTAGGTTCGATTTCCCCATTGGTTGAAGTTGATGGCATGATCTCTTGTGGATTTGAATTTGTGGGTGATTCATTCATGAAAGCTTCGAAGTTGTCGCGAACCCAACGTTTTTCACTCAACACATACGCTGTTTGTGCCTCTTGCAAAGTCTTGTATCCTTTAAAATTCGCATGCGGGAATGAATCAGTGACCAACTTCACATCGTCCCAATTATCATACACGCCATTACGACGACCATTAAACACAACATAGTATCTGTATCGTGCCATTGCTTAAACCTACAAATACCAAAACCTGTCACAAGTATTAGTTCCAAAAAAACATCCAACAACATCTACAGCCAAACAATATCCATTCACTTGCATTGCATCCTAACCGTCCTAATATCAAAACATCCACAAATCAACCAAGAAACCAACAGCACTAATCAATAACATAATAGCCACATAAACAGTCATTGCATCATAATCATCATAACCAAGCCGGACAATATCCAAAAACATCCACAAATCAACCACAATAAGCATAACTTAGGCTGCCACTAACCCTACTAAGTAAGATGAGGCTACCCTGCTAAGTAAGATGAAGTTCTAGAAATGCATCAACCACCAATGTTCACATTGCAATGTGAAAAGTAGCAAAAACAGTGAGACTAATGCATCATGAGGTTAATAATTAGGTTAATATGTAGGAACTGTGGTAATTGTGGATTGGCCGACTTCTGTTGCTTGCCAATCACCCCAGCATGGTCTTGATAAATTCCCTCTTCTGGTCATCATTCATCTCCCAGAAGAACTTTGTCAAACCTGCATTCCCAGAGAGCCTCATTGCAATCTGAACTGACTCGTTAGGAGTGAGTCCAAGCCTATGCAGCTCATCTCCAAGGACCCGGGTTGGATCTTTGCCATGCATAGCATCAGCAAGCTTATCAATGTATCCACTATAGCTTTCAATTCCAGAGACTATAGCTGCAGCCAAACCATCCAAATTATCACTGCTCCTCTTGCGTTTCCTGCTGCCACTTGTGGTTTGCACTGTTTCAGCAGGAAATGTGTGAGACTGCTCAGCATTCAGGCCCTGACCAGCATTGGAGGGCTGACCAGTGAAGGCAGAATCTGCTCCCCCCCTCTTCCTGCCCCTCAGTGAATTCAGTTAATGCCCGATCAGCTTCATCAGGCAACTCACCAAGAGCTCCATTAGCTCGGTCCACTCCAAAGACATAAGCCAACCTGTTGAAAAGAGGGAAAGGAGTTCCACACTTGTATGCCTTGTTTGGATTCCTCTGCACATTGAAATAAAATTACATGAGAAAAGTACTAGTCTATTGTATACTTTGAGGATACAATCACATGAGAATGACCAGTAGTTAAGCAATCAAACAATGCAAAATGCAAGAGTTGTCTAACTAATTTATAACTCACTAGTATTGTCTAATTAATTACTGACAGATAACTAGAATTAATTTAGACTTATTACCTTGGTATACGCTTCAATGACTTCCCTACTGTCACATTCAACACATTTCTTCACATCATTCCAAGCGAAGCCACTGAAATTTGCCATTTCATTGCATGCATTGAATTTTTCCTTCAGCCTTTTCATCTTGTTCCTCACATGAGCTGCAGTGAGGCCACTGTTTGGAAGCTTTTGAGCTAGCTGGGTTACAATGAGGTTAATAGTTCCTGGCTTGAATGAGCCAGCATCAACTCGGTGCCCATCATTCACCAATTCTTCTAAGATGTCAACTAACATCGTTTCTTCCACAACAGTCCATGATCTCCTATCCGCCATGACTAATTGACCCATATACAAATAGATAAACATAACATACAATGGAATGAAGGATCCAGAATCATGTATAGACATATTAAAATAAGAGTTCACAATCAACATATATAAATACCAATCATAATCTGAAATGAACTGTCAGTAACAATAATACAATGAAAAAGTCCAAATAATACAAACAATCACCTCACCATGTCCAACTAAATGCCAAGAATGAAAAATGAAATAAGCCATACAGAGTTTTAAGGAAACAAGTCTGAAAAGTAATACAAAGTCTCAACTCAATCAAGAAATTGCAATGCCAACAACATTGTGAAAAAATCAGACATTGCCACGACTATTCAGCCACTCTTGGTACATTGCTTGTGCCAATTCATCCCTCTCTACAGTCCACTCATCTGTGGCTTGAACCGAATCAATCATTTCAGGATTCTCATTCTCCTCTTCTCCTTCATTAACATTACCTTCAGTTTCATTTGGACCATCATCCTCAGGGTCACTTGACATGACACTCCTAATGAAATTATGGAGCATGCAACATGACATAATAATTCGACCCTGAGTTTTAATTGGGTAAAATGAGGGACTCCTCAATATTGCCAACCTTTTTTTAAGAAGACCAAATGCTCTTTCAATTACATTCCTTGCCTGTGAATGTTTTAAATTGAAGTACTCCTCATAATTCCTAGGCAGCCTTGTCCTTGACCCACTTGCCGCCCATTCTTTCAGATGGTATCGCACACCACGATATGGTGCCAAAAATCCAGGGCCATTAGTATACCCAGCATCCACTAAATAATAATTACCTAAAATAGTTCAAATTAAGTTAATTTTTATCAAATTATAATACTGAAAATACTTGTTATTTTAAAATTATATATTAACCAAAAGAGACCTACCGACAGGCACTTGTAACCCATTAGGCCTTGACACAGCATCACGTAGGACCCTTGGATCAGAGGCAGAACCCTCCCAACCGGTAAACACCAAAACAAAATTCATTTCACGGTTACAGACACCTAGAACATTCATTGAAATTCTGCCTTTTCTGGTTCTGTACCTTGGTCTATCTTGCTCAAGAACCGTGACATCTATATAAGTTCCATCTAAAGCCCCTAAGCATCCCTAAAAAATCATATAAGTGAGTATTATTTGTAATTTATAATTAAATAACACAAAAGGCATGATATCACTCTTTACCTTAAACCATTTCCACCTCGGATCAGAGTAATTATCAGGGACTGGCTCTGGTTTTACAAGTAAATCTTTGTGCAGCCTTATCACAGCACGCAAGACTTTGTTAAAGTGTCTGCTAATGGTTTCACCAGACCTACGAAGCTTCTCCCCTAGGGTTCTGTTCTTTTGGTGGTGAGCTAGTATACGAACAAAAGACAGAACCTGCTCCTCTACAGTTACACTCCCTTTGGATTCTAGCCCACCTTTCACCCTCAACAATTCACACAGTTTGGCAAAACAATCGATATCCATCCTAACACTCGAAATACACCTCACATCTGAAGCTCTAACCATATTATCAATGACATTCCTTCTAGCCTGATAAACTGCAAAGGTCCTTTCCCCTAATGCTGCATTTCTACGATTCTCGACCCTCTTACGATGGTACAAGATAACCAACAATGCACAGTTCAAAAGCATGTCAAGTTGAAGCCAAGTGAAAACAAAAAAAGCTAAACATTGCTGCGCAAGCTTCCTCCGTTCTTCCATCTATAGCAACCAATAACCATGAATAAGAATCAACTACACACACCAACTAAGCAAGAAACAAGTAAACACAGCAACAATTAAGCATGAAACAAGTAAACACACCAACAACTAAGCTAGCAATAAATAAACACACCAACAACTAAACAAGTTACAAATAAACACAACATCAACCACAATTTCAATACAAAAAATCAGAAATTGATACCTTGTCAAACACCCAACAACGCCAACCAGATCACTGCATTGAGAGATAACAGAAGTGATCTTGATCAGAAACACAAGGACGCAATAGAAACACAAGGACACAATAGAAGTGAAGAATAGCAGGGAAGAAGACGTGAGAGCTATTCAATATGTCAGCAACAATACCAATACAACACAGAAGAGCAGTGGGGAGAGATTGAACTCCATCGTAGACTGCCAACAACAAAAAAAATGGACCAGATAGGGTAGATGCCAAATTAGGATTATAGAATCAGGGTAATTACTAAATTGTGTAATTATTTCAATTTGAATAAAACAGAAAGCAGACTCGATTGCTTATAACGGACATTGCAATTGGGTTTTAATTGGGGGTTAGGGTTTCAATTGGGGAAATTGCAAAATTAGGGTTTTAATTGGGGGTTAGGGTTTCGATTGGGGGTGAGGGTTTCAAATTGGGGAAGTTGGTAAGACGAAATAGAGTAGGAGACGAAGAGAAGAAAAAGAAATAGAGGAGGAGAAGAAGAGATGAAAACGAAACAAGAGAAGGCAAACAACACTGAGATCAAAACACATAACACAACAGCGGCGAAATGAAGCAGGGGAATCGAAAGACAAAGTGGTAAACGAACCTTTGTTTAGTCACGAACACAACAATCGCCTTGGTTGCACTGCAATCCTGAGGAATCGAAGACAAAATGGATCGTTAAATCAAAGCGAGCCAAGCCACAAAGAAAGAGGGATCGAGGGGGAAAATCGCTGGAGAGGAAAATCAAGGGGAGAAGGGAGGAAGATTAGAAATCGGGAATTAAACCGAAGAAGAGAGCTGGGAGGAGAAGTTGAACCAGGAAGAAAAAACGAAGAGAGAGAGAGTGCGGCGCTGGACGGGAGAAATGGATTTCAGCCTTTTATCTGCTGTTATTAGGGTTAAGGGTAATTTTGGATTAATAAAATTCAAGTGGGGATACATTCGGGATGGAAAAGTTTGTCCCGTCCAAGCCCTTCCTGTCCACTCGAGCTGGAGGGGACACAATTTTCCAATTTTAGTCCCAGCGTGTCCCAGCTCGTCCCTCCCTCGCGTCCCGTTCCACACGCATCAAACGCGGGACAGAATGCCTTGTCCCGTCCTGTCCCTATGATGCCCATGTACCAAACGCTGCATAACAGTCGACTGAAGATTAAGATTACAAAACGTAACATAATAAATAATGAAAGAAAGAAAAAGGCGCACCTGAACCTAGGGCCGAATCCAGACATGCCCAGCCAATGGACTCTGTTTGGACATTCTAGGTGCTGCAATCTTCTTCTTGGAAGCCACCTCCAAAGGAGACTTTGTCAAAGGTAACACCGCCGCACCCTTCACACTCCTCCAGAGCTCGACGACGTTGTTGAACTGAACATTTAAATCTGAAGGCTCCACCAATTGCTTCGTTCTCGGATCCAACAAATCAAAGTTGTCTTTCAATTGAAGTGGCTTAGAAGAAAGGAACAACTCCAAAGAGATTCGTTGCTGCTGTAACTCGATCGGAAAAAACAAATTTCTTTGACACGGAAGGACTAGGTTGGATAGGTTAATACCATTGGAGATAATAACATTTGTTAGAGTTTGCTGAGGAGGGAACATGACCGTAGAAGTAGATGGTGGCAAAACGATAGTCGGATGGGCCGAACTTGCATTGGGCTTGGTATTAATTGATGAGGTTTCATTTATCGATTGCACTTGGGCTACTATTTCTAACTACATTCGAATTATTAGACTTATGGCCGATTGGCCCAGCAAGCTGCTTTAGTGTCACAAGATTCTTAAAGAGCTGAAGAGGTGTGCCAATTGAGATAGTAGACCTTTCTTGCCTCCTGCCTAGCCCCCCAACAGACTTAGATTATTATGAATCAGACGCGGGTAATAAACCAACCCTGCCATGTCAATGTCAAAAGTAGAAGTGCAAACAATTGGGACATGAGAAAAAAACTGAGAACCAAAAGTAGAATCCAAAGCCATATTAGCTAACAAGTCGGCTAAGGCATTACCATCCTTGTAGGTATGGTGAATGATAACCTGCCAAGGACGATGCAGCAACTCCCCAATACGCCTGAGAAGCGGGTCACCAGCATCCGCAACACCCTGCGGCAGTACTTGACATAAAGATAAAGAATCCAGCTCCAAAATCAGTTGGTGAACCCCATGTGTGACCATGCAAAGGATAAACCCTTAAGGACCACCCACATTTCAGCTTTATAGACTGAGTAGATACCAATTTTGGAATGAAAGCCAAACACCCAGGAACCCGAAGAGTCCCGACAGACCCCTCCAGCTCCCGCCAACCCAGGATTGCTTCTACAAGCCCCATCCGTGTTAAGCTTATACCATGATACAGGTAGACCCGTCCACCTCACTGACTGCACCATCTTCCCCACTCGACTTGAAGAGCCCCTCACTGTAGCGTGTGCAATGACAACCTCCCGAACATAGGATTGAACCTCCGGCACAGAGTAATACCCAATACCATGCTGGTTAAATAACCAACCATTCCTCCATCCCCCCAGCTTCCAAAGAGTCACAGCAAAGACAATATGCCAATTATCAACCCCAGGCATACAGTAAGATGGCGAGAGATGTTGCGCAAACCAATGCGGAAATGAACCCGAGCATAAAGAACCCTAGCATGCATGAGGTATAAGCTTACGCCAAACCCGATTCAGTCGCCAACAGTCTCGAAATACATGTAATATGTTCTCCACCATGCCTGAACATGCCATATAACAGGGGGATGCAACAAGCCTCCTTCGGCATATCATCTCATTTGTGAGTAGCATTTCATCAGCCACCAACCAAAGAAAAGACCGTACCTATTGTGGACCCTGCCAATGCCACACAGCTTTCCACAACCGATTCCTTGGTTCCCAGGAACTACTAGTGAATAACAAACTAGACTTGGACCAACCCCAAGAAAGTGAGTCGGGTCAGCCAAATATAAGAGGTAGCATGGCTGTTACCTTGAGAACCAGATCATTCGATAAAAGAGATGAAAACAAACCCAAATTCCAATCCTTTGAGGCCGTCACGAAACGGTGGACAGTCCTATTCAGTTGATCCTCTGGGACCGGAGCGACAACAACCTGTAGGAGATGGCCCTAGAAGTCATCCAACCACCAATCAAGCCAAAATCGAATACTGGATCCATCTGCAATAACCCATTTAATTCCAGTCTGGACCTGAGGCTAGAGTTTAACAACAGCACGCCAGACATAAGACATATCCTTCTGATCCTTCAAAACCACCCGTTTGCCTAGCACCTGCAAATACTTAGCAAACAAGACCTCACTCCATAGATCACCCTCCTGGGAAGCAAGCTTCCATCGTAACTTCATAAGCAACGCATCATTAAATACAGATAGAGCATTAAGCCCAACACCACCCGACCCCTTAGGCTGACAAACAGTGTCACAAATGATCAAATGGATCTTTCTTGCCCATTGGCCCAGCAAGCTGCTATGGTTGGCATTTTAGTGAGAAATCAGATCCTCTTGTGAAAGTTTATTGTATAACCTCTTTAGTCCAATGCTGTTTTTTTGACTTGTTGTCTGTTGCTATAAAATAGATCATGTTTGTCTATTCCTCACGGACAATGTTATAAAATTGGGGGAGAAATTCACTTCCTGATGGAATGATATAAGCTTGATCAAGGTAATAATCTAACCTTGATGGAAGTAATACACCATTAATAGTAATAATACAACTTTGATAGTAATAGTAATAATGAAGATTAATAAAATGTAGATGAAGGGAGATGGAGAGGAGAGGTGTATGTGTATGGAAATGAAGAGAGTAATCTTATGGTAGGATGTAAGTATATGAAAATGAAGGAATGAAGGTGTATTTATAGTTGGAAATGGAAGGATAAAAACAAATAAGTATGATTAATTTAAAAGGATAAAATTAAAGGGATGTTAGATAAAGGAAGAAGATATTAGGATTATGACAAATTGAATTATGGAGGATAATTAGCCAAAGAGATAATTCCAAGTAGAAATTTGGTGTATGGATAAAGTATTTATTGGGGGTAAATTTGAGTATGGTAAAAATAAGTTTTACTGGAGGGTAACAATGACATTCACCATAATTTATTTATAACAGACAAGAACTTTTTCAAGCCAGCATTCAGCTCATTCATTCATTGAGCGAAAAATATTTATGTCTAGATTGAGATGCTCCATGTCTTGAAAGTTTGTTATGAAATATTTGTAAAGTAGCAACTTTACTCCAAAACGAGGCCAGAAGAGTTGATTCTCTGGGCCACATAGCTAAATATATAAAGTTAGAAAATTATACATCAAGCAAGTTTCTTATTTTATTACCTAGCATTTTTTAAGAAAAAACAATAAAAAAGAAGGTAAAAGCAGAATTAAAGCTACAAATGTTTTTTTAAGGCTTTTAGTCACGCTTTTAACTGATGGACCTTCAACCCTTTAACTTATGATAATATTATACTACACGAGATAGAGTTTTCAACTTCTTTACCTTTTTTTTTTAAAATATGAACATAAATTAAATAATTATTATAAAGTAGAGGATGAAATTCACTCCTTAATGGAATAATACAAGCTTGATCAAGGTGAGAATACAACCTTGATGGTAGTAATACAACTTCAATGGTAATAATATAACTTTGGTAATAATAATAATGGAGAGTGATTAAAATAAGATGGAGAGATTGAGAAGAGAGGTTTATGGTGTTTGGAAATGAGAAGAGAGTAAGTTTATGGTGGGAGAAGAAGGTGTATGTGTGTATGGAAATGAAGGGGTATTTATAGGTAAAAATGGGAGGATAAAAACAAATGAGTATGATTAATTTAATAAGGTAAAAACAAAAGGATATTAGGTAAAGGAAGATGACATTAAGATTAGGACAAAATAGAATTATGGAGGGTAAATGGCCAAAGAGATAAGTCCAAGTGGATGTTAGGTGAGGAGTAAAATATTTACCGGGGGTAAATTTGGATACGGTAAAATTGAGTTTTACTGGATGGTAACAATGACATTCACCATAATTTATTTACAACACTCCCCCTTGAATGTCATTGCTCCTTAGATAGAGTACGCTTGGGAATAACTGCCTCATTAAAAACCTTACCAAGAAAAACCCAGTGGGATAAAAACTTGGTGAAGGAAAAAAGAGTGCAGTGCGTATTCTACTCCCCCTCATTTTGGCCTCCCTTGATTTCTTGGTGTCGTCGCATGCCAATCTTCTTTGTCAACCTCTGGTGACATTTGAAATGTATGCAGTATCATCTTCATAATTTGTTGTTGGAGCATCTTCCTCGCTATTTTATCCATATGAATCTTGAGTGTGCAGCATCATCGAGCTCAGCTAAGCATAGTCTCGACTGGCTTTGTGTATAACTACAATTTTTGCATTATTTGAAGTGGTAGCAACGATACTTTGTTTTGTACTTGCCACGATACTTAAGGTATCAGCTTGAGCTTTATATGGATCAAATGAATGACCTGCATCTGCAAAACAAACTGTATTCTTCTTGGACTCACACAGTTAAAATAATTATATGTCCATTATACTTCAAGATAATGGAGAGCTTCAGCCTTTAAGAAAAATTAGATCAAAAAATATTTTGCTAACAAGTTTATGGCAAAGCTTCAGGTTTCATATTACTAGCAAATTAAATTGCACTATGATATGGTACTTCGGGACCATATGGTACTTCAGGACCAGTCTAATTTTTTTTCATGAGATCTTTCATCTCAAATCCTTTCTTAACATATAGCACGACATTTAGAATCTTCTTCTGGAGTTCCAATAATATTTAAATCGCAAAAATAGTATCTAAATCAGCAACAATAATAAATGCATATATGCAATCATACTTCACATACTCAAATTTGGTTTAAACCATATAAAGATCAATTTAGCTTAAGTTTGTATATTCCCGGGAATTAGTTGCTTCAGGCAACTTGAATCCTTCAAGGATTCTCATGCATATGTCGTGACCTATGGATCCATAGAAATAGGCTGTAATAACATCCATTAGATGCATTTCTAATTTTTCATATATTGCCAGACTTATCAAAGATCGAAAATAATTGCATCCACCATAGGAGAGTATATCTCCTCATAATTAATACCAGGTCGCTTGGGTAAAACCTTGTGCGATGAGCCGTGCTTTGTATCTCACTATTATAATTTTCTTTTCGCACAAATACCTATTTACAATCGACCGGTTTTACACCATCTGGTGTACGGACTACAGGTCCTGAAAATTTCTCGCTTCACAAGCGAGTCTAACACAGCCTTAATTATATCTCTCTATTTTGGCCAATCATTCTGCGCCTACATTCATCAATAGATGTAGGTTCATGATCCTCATTTTCTTTCATAATATTTAGCTATATTATATATAAAACAAATATTCCGTCGACGGTTATTTCACGTCGGTTCCATCTCATTTCTGACACCGTATAATTAATCGAGATCTCATCATTTTCATTTATTTCAGGTACCTGAGTTACTTCTGTTACTTTATCAATTGTGTCAGAAACCTCTTCTGGAGGATTTTCCTCTTCTTGAGGACTTCTAATTTGAACCTCTACTGGAGGTCTTATTTTCTCACTAGGGCCATCTTATCTCTTTGCTCCTTTTTCTCTATTCAGATTTTTTGTTTTCTTTGGAACCGAGTATATTCAACGCTTCTGGCGTATTTTAGATTCATTTGCATTCTTCTATTGTTCTTCGGGAACATCAATACAAACAGGAGCATTTGCAGCTGGTATATAAGTTTTGGTCACTTCAAGTGTCTGGCAATTACATATCAATTTTCCTGCAAATGAATCATCTTTTGAACTTCAGGTTCACACTAATTTATTTGAGGATCAACAATCATACATTGATAATGTATTTCAATAATATCTTGATCCAGCTGCTTATTTCTTCCCTTTTATAATGGGTAAACTCTTTTATCTAATTAATAACCAACATACCCAACATACTCAACATATATACCCAATCTTCTTTAAGGACCAACTTTACTATGCTGTGGTGGAGCATTATATATTATACAATAAATGGTCTGAAGATGGGAGATACTGGGTTCGTGACCATGAACCAATTAAATGGGGAGGCCTTATGATAACTTGTTGGCTTGATGCACACAAGTGCTGCTGCATGTAAAATACTATTTTCTCAAACAGTAATATTTCATTAGCAATGGTCCTGCAATCAATTGGGAATATTCACCCAGATCGGTTTGGGTTTATTTCCAATGATATACATTATCCATTGAAGAAATATACCAGTATTATCTAGACATATAGTCTTATAACATAATTAGAGATGTGTACCCGCAAGTGGTTAATCAGTAAAATAAGTGCGCACAATGCCAACTTGCGTCTAACAAGCACACAATGGACCATCTAGTCGATGCTTCATAAAAATTACCTAGATGGTCAACACAACGGATTTATTTGTCCGCGTACATGTCCCTGAATAATTTCCAAACTTACTGGTGATTCTAGGCCAACCTCATCTTAGGAAGGCCGAACAATTAATTTTCGCAGCAAACTAACACATGGAAATTCATTGATTGTAAAAACTTCTGGTTTTTCAATGAATGGCCAAATAAATTCTGCACATCATTATGGATCCGGGATGGCCCAACCGGTCATGCCAAACAAGATATCCACTAGCCAACTTCTAGTTAGTCTCAGCTTCGGGCTGTGCAAACTGTGTATTTAATAACTTAGGAAAAATTATTTGCCAGCTTCAGGCTGGTGAATAATAAATCAATCGTTCAACTTCTAGTTGGTGCCAGCTTCGGGCTGTGCAAACTATGTATTTAATAATATAGAAAGAATTATTTGCTAGCTTCAGCCTAGTGTCAGCTTCGGGCTATTGTGTACCAGCTTCAGGCTGCTGTGTGCAAGCTTCAGGCTGCTATGTGCCAGCTTCAAGCTGGATACAATAACTTTTATTGACTCGAATATTTATGTAGTACAATCTAAAGAATAACGCAAGTAAATTTTTCATAATTTATTTTATTATCTGCTGTGGTAGACTTTATAATATAGAGATATTCAGCATCTTTTTTATTTACTGTCTCAATATAATATTCGCTTGAAAATAAATTCCTTTGAGATTTGAATAAAATATCCTTTTATTTGCTCTTCAGGAGTATAATAAAATTCATGCTCTTCTAGAGCATAAACATTTTACTCTTCCGGAGCATATTAAAACTCATGCTTTTCTGGAGCGTAAATATGTGCTATTCTAGAGCATAATATAACTTATGCTCTTCCGGAGCTTAAATATATACTTTTCTAAAGTATAGTGAAAGTTATGCTCTTCTAGAGCTTAAATATATACTCTTCTAGAGCATAGTAAACTTGTACTCTTCTAGAGCATATTAATTTTCTTGAGATTGTACTATCATATGTTACTTATGAATAATTTCTGTTTATTAAATACGGAATATGTCATTGCATTGTCTCCAGGACAAGTGCCCGAGTCATAATTCTAGAAATGAAAATTTCATGTTCTTATTAAAGATTTAGCAGTTATAACATGCTGTAAAATAAACATAATATAATAAAATTTAATAAATAATAATAAAGCTGAACATAAAATAAAAACATTCAATATAAATTGACTTGTACCTTCAGGGTAAGTAAGATAATAATAATATCCAAACATCATGGTCATTTTCTTGAATAAATATGGTTTCATCAATATTAAATTTGCCCTTCAGGGACATTTGATAACCATTTACTAGATGCCTTGTTATACGGCTGTTTGTGACCAATTGAATGTTCATAGTTATGACCAAAATTATCACATACAGTCACATTCACTTCAGGGAATGGAGCAGAGCTAGTTAAACAGGATTCATGATTTTTCATGAATAACTCATTATTTTTTTCTGCCACAAGTAGGCATAAAATTAAATCCGAAAATTTCGTGAATTCTTTTTCACGATAATGCTACTACAGGAGCACATCTGATGTACAAATATGGAGATTTTTTTTTTGGGAATGACCATCTTCTGGTGATCATGCCTTTCTTTTAAATTCTTCCAAAGATCTGCAGGATTTTTTGATAGTAAGACATCCAGTCTTTGCTTTATTATTTTCTCTTTTATTGAGTCTTCCAGACTATTAGCATTTAAATGCATTTCAACATTTAATGCCCATGATAAATTTCTTCCGAAAATTTTAAGGGCCTTCAATTCAAGTTTCATAATAACAGTAATAATAAAAGATATAAAATGAATATAAAATATAAAATATATACGCTTACTCGATAAATCTTTCAGCATTAATAATAGCATAATATACGCTTACTCGATAAAGGTGGCTTAGCCGGCCAACAAATGAAACAAGGTGGCTTTGCCGACCAACATAGAGATAAGGCGGCTTAGCCGGCCAACAAATGAAACAAGGCGGCTTTGCCAGCCAACAAAGAGATAAGGCGGCTTAGCCGGCCAATATTGAATACTAAGCAAATAAACAAATGCGGATTGAAAAAATTTAGAAACGATTACCTTGGTTTCATGAAAATAATATAACATGATCACATAAGATGCACATAAATTGATATGCAAATGATATGCTGTACCGTGAATTAAAATACTGATTCGGCTCGGTTAGTATCCCTGTACTACCTTGATAATACCCCTTTTCAAATTATTTCACAAGTTTACTCTATATTTTTATATAGAAATGAAGAAAATAATAATAAGAAAGTTTAGAATTAAGTACCTTAGTAGGGTAGAGACTCGTGCTGATAACGTGTTATAAAATGGGGGATGAAATTCACTCCTTAATGGAATAATACAAGCTTGATCAAGGTGACAATATAACCTTGATGGTAGTAATACAACTTTAATGGTAATAATACAACTTTGGTAATAATAATAATGGAGAGTGATTAAAATAAGATGGGGAGATTGAGAAGAGAGGTTTATGGTGTATGGAAATGAGAAGAGAGTAAGTTTATGATGGGAGAAGAAGGTGTATGTGTGTATGGAAATGAAGGGGTATTTATAGGTGAAAATGGGAGGATAAAAACAAATGAGTATGATTAATTTAATAAGGTAAAAACAAAAGGATATTACGTAAAGGAAGATGACATTAAGATTAGGACAAAATGGAACTATGGAGGGTAAATAGCCAAAGAGGTAAATCCAAGTGGATGTTAGATGAGGGGTAAAATATTTACCGGGGGTAAATTTGGATACGGTAAAATTGAGTTTTACTGGATGGTAACAATGACATTCACTATAATTTATTTACAGCAATAATTTTGTTCTTTGTGTATTTATAATCAATACCATATCAAATACTTTTCTTTTTTAATAAAACATAGTTGTATTAAGAAGGAAAAAAAAACGGGAAACAACATGAAACCGTAAAGAACAACACACATGGGCATCGTCTTATAATAAGCAACCTGAATTAGACTTGCAACCACCAATTCAAATCCACATTGCTAACCCTGACCCTTATAAATAAATAGCCTCAACCAAGGAGGAGATCATAAGGTTGTAAATAAAATAGGACATTAAAAGTTTCCAACCATAGGAACTAAAATGCCTCAACATAAGGCAGGTAGATAATTCAGAGCATCAAACCAAGCAATTCCTTAACAACTCTGGGGTGTATGAATGGGTGAATAGTGTTGGGAAAACTCGGGTAATTTTCTCACTACAACAAACAACTAGTGAATTGAACTGATTCGATAATTCTCAGGAAAGATGGCCTAGCCTACCTCCTTAGACAGAATTATCATTCCAAGATAAATCCCCAGGAAAGACTGGAGGAACTAAGGTTCACTTAAAACCCAGCCTCCTAGACAGGACTCACTTGCACAGTGTTTTAATTCACTACCTATACTCGACAAAGGCGGCTTAGCCGGCCAACAAATAGAACAAGGCGGCTTTGCCAACCAAGAAAGAGATAAGGCGGCTTAGCCGGCCAATGTTGAATACTAAGCAAATAAACAAATGCGAAAAAATAAAGGCGGAATAATAAAAGAAGAACACACTAAAAAATTGATAACGGAGTTCAGCCAATTTTGCCTACGTCTCCGGAGCACCACTAGAAAAGAGTCTGCTCTTTTTACTAGGAGAAGAAGAGTATTTAGTACAATTATTAGGATACAATTATACTCTAATGTTTGGGATGTTTAACTAAGGGAAAGGAGAGTTCTATTTATAACTAAACAAAACTTCCCAAACCCATTTCTTAACCAATGTGGGATTACAAAACACCACACTATTCAACAATCTCCACCTTGGTGTTTTGTAGTTCCACCAAATCTCTATCTTCTCAATCAAACAAAGAACAGCCTTTGTGGTGCTTCCAACTTGTCAATTTCAACTTGGCTCTTTGCAGCTATCAACATATCATCAACATATAAGAGTAGATAGATGTAGGACCCATCTTGTAGCCTTCTCAAATACACAAAATGGTCGTATTTGCTCCTTGTGTACTTCTGACCCAACATAAACTTGTCAAATCGTTTGTACCACTGTCTAGGTGATTACTTCAAACTGTACAACGACTTGTCTAGTTTGCACACCCAATTTTCTTTACCAACAGCTTTGTATCCATCGGGCTGAGTCATATAGATTTCCTCCTTTAAGTTACCGTGTAAGAATGCGGTCTTCACATCAAGTTGAGTTAGCTCCAAATTCAACTGTGCTACCAAGGCCAATAGAATTCTAATGGAGGAATGCTTCACAACAGGAGAAAATACCTCATTATAATCAATTCCCTCCTTCTGAGCGTAGCTTTTAGCCACCAATCTTGCCTTGTAGCGAACATTACTTTTGTTAGGAAATCCTTCTTTCTTAGCAAATACCCATTTGCATCCAATTGCCTTCTTTCCCTTCAGTTGTATCAACTTCCATATTTTGTTCTTCTAAAGAGATTCCATCTCCTCCTCCATTGCCTCTTTTCAGCTACTACATTCAGAACTCTGAATGGCTTTTGAAAAAGTGAAAGGAACATCATCAATGACTGGAAGTGCATAGGCCACCGTTTCAATGAGACGTTCTGGTTTTCTCCTTTCTCATCTTGGTCTACTAGTGGCAATTGACTCGAACTGCTGCGTAGGTTCTTGGGTCGAAACCTCTTCTTCATCTGACTCTTCCTCTGTCAATGGAGAGTCACCATTGATGCTCTTAACTGGGATCACTATAGTAGGCTCAAACTCCACCTGCTTTGATACACACTCCACCTGCTGTGAAGTACCACCAGCTCCTTCTGGATTTACCTTAGTCAACATGGCAGATTCATCAAAGGTAACATCCCTGCTGATAATATTCTTCTTTGCCTCTAGACACCAAAGACGGTATCCCTTCACTCCAGCATTAAGACCCATAAATAGAGCCTTCTTTGCTCGTGGATCTAACTTTGATTCATTCACATGGTAGTATGCAGTGGAGCCAAACACACGTAAATAATCATAATCTGTAGCAGGTTTTCCAGACCATACCTCCAAAGGGATCTTGCCACCTAAAGTAGACTATGGCAACCGATTAACAAGATGTTGAGCATATTTCACAGCCTCAGCCCAAAAATTTCTACCTAGCCCAGCATTAGACAGCATACAATGAACTTTCTCCACCAATGTCTTGTTCATACGCTCTGACACCCCGTTCTGCTGTGGTGTTTTTCTGACTATGAAGTGCCGAACTATTCCACAATCTTGACATATCTTCAAGAAAGGATCACTCGTATATTCAATCTTGACATATCTTCAAGAAAGGATCACTCGTATATTCTCCACCATTGTCTGTTTGGAGAACTTTAATCTTCCTTCCTATCTGATTTTCAACCTGAGTTTTCCATTTAAGGAAAATCCCAAGCACTTCATCCTTCTTCTTCATTGTAAACACCCACACTCTTCTGGAAATATCATCAACAAAAGTGAAAAAATAGTGTCTACCTAAAAGGGATGGAGTCTTGGCAGGCCCCCACACATCTGAATGCACATATTCTAAAATCCCCTTGGTATCATGGATAGCAGTGCCAAACTTCACTCTTCGTTGCTTTCCCAGAACACAATGCTCACAAAATTCCAATTTGTAAGTCTTCGTACCTTTCAACAATCCCTGCTTGGCAAGAATCTGCAAGGATTTTTCACCAGCATGTCCCAAACGCATATGCCATAGCTTCGTTGCCTCTGCATCTTTCTTGCTTCCAGAAGTTACTGCTGCAACTGCCCCAATTACTGTACTACCTTGATAGTAATACAGATTATTCATCCTCCCTCCTTTTAACATCACCAATGCTCCTGATGTTGCTTTAAGAATTCCATCTCGGATAGTGACAACTAAGCTTTTTGATTCTAAGGCCCCAAAGAAATGAGATTCTTCTTCAACTCTGGAATATATCAAACATCTCTCAAAATTCTAGTGGATCCATCATGATTTTTCAGCTTGATTGAACCTATCTCGGCTGTTTTACATGGATTGTCATTGTCCATGAAAATAACCCCGCCATTGAGCTCTTCAAGGTCAAAGAACCATTCCCGAATGGGGCACATATGGTAGGTGCAACCAGAATCCAAAATCCACTCATCAACATATGATGTTGAAGGTGAAGCAACTAAAGAAGTGTCTGACTCTGCATCACTCTTGCATTCTGCAACATTTGCATCTTGTGGAGTCTTTCCCTTCTTTTTCAACTTCGGACAGTCTTTCTTTCAATGCCCTTTCTCATGACAAAAGGCACACTCATCTTTGGCAACTTTGCTTCTCGACTTGGATCTTCCTCTTCTTCCCTTTGACTGGCCTTGCTGTCGTCCTCTAGCCATCTGCTGCAGGTGCTTTGTTCTTCACTTTATCTTGTTGTCTCAACTCGTGACTATACAAAGCAGAACATACAGCCTCCAATGATACATTCTCCTTCCCATGAAGTAAAGTAGTCTCCAGGTGCTCGAATTTATCGGGAAGAGATGATAACAGCATCAAAGCCAAGTCTTCATCTTCAAATATAACATCTAAATTGAACAGGTCTGCTACTAATTTTTTAAACAGAGTAATATGTTCACTCATCGTAGAACCTGGTCGATACTCGAACCGGAACAATCTCTTCTTCATCAGAAGCTTATTTTGACCACTTTTCTTCAAGAAAGTGTCTTCCAATGCCTTCCACAGTTTGTGTGCAGAAACTTCATTTTTGAAAGCATATTTCTGCTCCCTAGAGAAGCACGATCGAATTGTTCCGCATGCCAACTTATTTACGTCGGCCCACTCCTTGTCACTAATATCGTCAGGTTTTTCTTCTTCAATAGCAACATCAAGTCCCTGCTGGAATAGCGAGTCAAGGACCTCACACTGCCACATGCCAAAATGACCGGTACCGTCAAATATCTCCACAGCAAGCTTCAAACTAGATACTAGATCCTCGACCATCTCTCCTGACTGTGTACTTGATGTAGCCTGTTTTGAACTTGCTTCCGCCATTACAAAATCAAAAGATAGTATTCAACAATTTCAAATAGCCCAAAGGACGAACCTTCGGCTCTGCTACCACTTTTGGGGAAAACTTGGGTAATTTCCCCACTACAACAAACAACTAGTGAATTGAACTGATTCGATAATTCCCAGGAAAGATGGCCTAGCCTATCTCCTTAGACAGAATTATCATTCCAAGATAAATCCCTAGGAAAGACTGGAGGAACTAAGGTTCACTTAAAACCCAGCCTCCTAGACAGGACTCACTTGCACAGTGTTTTAATTCACTACCTATACCCGATAAAGGCAGCTTAACCGGCCAACAAATAGAACAAGGCGGCTTTGCCAACCAAGAAAGAGATAAGGCGGCTTAGCTGGCCAACTAAGCAAATAAACAAATGCGGAAAAATAAAGGCGGAATAATAAAAGAAGAACACACTAAAAAATTGATAACGGAGTTCGGCCAATTTTGCCTACGTCTCCGGAGCACCACTAGAAAAGGGCCTGCTCTTTTTACTAGGAGAAGAAGAATATTTAGTACAATTGTTAAGATACAATTATACTCTAATGTTTGAGATGTTTAACTAAGGGAAGTGGGAGTTCTATTTATAACTAAACAAAACTCCCAAACCCACTTCTTAACCGATGTGGGATTACAAAACACCACACTATTCAACAAATAGGAGAGCATCTACACAATAGAATGACCACTCTAGTGCTACACTTTAATCATCGGCAGAAAATATAGATAGACCTTCGAGCTTTGTCTGCAACCTACATGTTTAGCCCAAGAGCCAATGGAAGGGGGCAACATCCCAACATCAATACTGATCACCAGAGATCTAAGCACAACACATCTATGAAGACAAGATGTTAAGTAGCAGTATAAACCCAAATATTCGAAATAATAACCTGCATAGCGCACGGTGAGGAGTATTGTTTCTCGCTTCACAGTGACAAAAAAGCCTTGATATTATTCCCTTCCTCCGGGAGAACACCAGATTGTGTTCACATCACCTATTCCACGCATGGGAGGGGTGCTACAGCTGAGACCCCTGGTTCCCCAATTAATAGGTGCCCTTTCCCTCTGTTTGGGTTCCGAGCTTCCTCCTCCATATCAAAAGTCTGCACCAATTCCCTTGAAGTGGGTTGATAGTTGGCTTTTGCTTTTCTTGCCATTCTCTTCCATCTGGGTTTGGTTGCTGAGGCGTGGATTGGAGAAGCGTTATGAAGATCTATTATCAACTCAACTACCGTATTCACAATCCCAGTATGGGTTCTGTGCCGATTCTTGGATTGGAGTGTAAGCACATCTTCTGCCACTTTAGGCTTCTTTTTACGAGGGGTTTCCTGTTGCTCCGAATGGGTGATGGTAACAACATCCTGCCGTTGGGTCTCCTTCATGTTTTGTGTTTCCTCATCCTCTATATTACCATCTTGAGGCTCTAGTGGCAACTGTTTTCTAGCCTAATAGTGTTTGCCCAACATCTTTTTTGGGGTGCATCCAAGGTCCAAAGCTTTCCTCATGCTGCTTCTCAATTCCTTCATCTGCCCAAGGTTTCGAGCACATGTTTGTCGGGCGAGTTAACATGCCATAACTATAACACAACTCCCTAAGTCTCTCATATTGGAACTTGATCCATAATTCCTTACCATTCGGGTCTAAACATGTTACTCCCGAGATAAGAGGCTTGTCAGTTTCAATCTCTATAGAAACCACAAAAAAATGTAAAAATCATTTGTTTATCTGTGTCTTTCTTATGTGTTTGTGTGAGGAACACAAAAATGGGAGGAGGGGTGCACATCTAAGAGGGAGTGAAGGAAAAGAAAAAGAAAAAACGTAATTTGGACCGAATTTTGTAATTATAATATAATGCAAATGCAGATTGAATTTGTATAATAGAAAGGCAAAATGCAAAATGCTAATTTTTTTAGTTCAAAAGGTGACAACCCAGTTTGATATACAGTAGCAATTTAGAGTGATTAGGCTTCTTTTTTCTTTTTTTTATTGATGAGGGATTCGGCTTTACATTTCTTTATCAGATTACGGAAACATGCATTATCCGGAGTCCAAACTATGTCCTCGAGTCGATCCCACTGCCTCAGTCAGGGTCCAAAAACACTTCACCTTTGACGTGGCAGACTCCTGTCCGTCCATATCCTATTCCCGCTACTGTCCTTTCTCCCGCCAATCTCCTGGAAACCAAGAGTCCTCTCCCGCCCCAGAACCCAAATTCTCCTACTTCTCTCACCACTCTCTTCACTCACAGTCACAGTTCCCTTTCCTTCTTGTATCCCTAGAGTTTTTTTGAAAAGAAAACCAACCTAACCTAACAATGGTGTCTAAAAGCAGGAAGAGAGGTGGAGGAGAAGGCACCCCAACCCCCTCCAACACCAACACCAACACCAACAGAAGAGGAGGAAGCGAAGAAAATTCAAGTTCACGATACGAGAGCTTAAGGAACCAAAGAATTCAAGAAAACAAAGAAAGAATGCAAAAGCTGGGGATTATAAACCTGGCTTCTAAGCTCAAACCCCAAAAGACCACTCCCAAATCCCGCATTCCCCCTCCACCCATCTCCTCTTCTCCTCCACGCCGCTCCCCTAGGTAACTTCCAACTTCCCTTTACCCTCTTCTTGCTACTATTCTTTTATGAAGCTAATCGTAGAGCACTAGCTAATATACCAAGATATTGTTTTTGGGTTTGTTTTTTTTTTCAAGGATAAAGACTATGACTCCGGTTAACTACTCGATTTCGAACCCAAGATCCAAACTGTCCGTGCCGAAAAGCTTGGAGATTCGGTTGCCGGAAGGGTCAAAGAAGGAGGTGTACACGGAGGAGCATGAGAAGCTTTTGGGTGGGTGTAAGACTCCTTGGGTTTTGTCCGAGGATGGGGTAGGTGAGGATGGGAAGCGCATCTATGATTCTGAGAAAGGGGAAACGTGTCATCAGTGCAGGTCATTCTGGATTTTCACCTTGGTTCCTGCTTTTAATGTTTTGGTTTTAGGGTTTGAGGTGATGAATCTCTGTTGTTGTTTCTATGTAACCCAACTGGTTTTACAGACAGAAAACTCTTGGCCTTCATACTCGTTGCAGCAAATGCCCTTTGGTAAAGGGTCAGTTTTGTGGAGATTGCTTGTTTACGAGGTACTACTTAGTTACTGTGACTAATGTGCATTGTAGCTGTTACTGCTTTGACTAATTAGTTGATTATATTATAATTGTTGAAATCAGAACTGTCTTTAGTAAGTGATGTTTTCTTCTACCCCGTGTGTATAGATATGGAGAGAACGTGCTTGAAGTAAACCAGAATCCAAGCTGGATTTGCCCTGTATGTCGAGATATTTGTAATTGCAGTCTTTGCCGGAAGGAGAAAGGGTGGCTACCAACTGGGAATCTTTATAGGAAGGTATCAACATAACTTTAGGGTGTGTTTATGACACTGCCAAATGTGTTGATAGTCGCTTTTATTTCTCTTTGATCAGAAATGCTCCCAACCTTTCCATGTTTGCATTGGGACAAAGTTGTATGATATTTTTGGTAGTTAGAGAGTGCAAGCATCTTTCCCAAAAAAAAAATGAAGTACTAATGAAATCAATTTTGTGTAGTTTAACCTTGTCTGTGATCCAGGTCACAAAGCTCGGCTTTAAGTCTGTAGCACATTTTCTTATTCACACGTATCGCGATCAGAATCACTTGAAAGATTCGGTTGCTGAAACGAAGATTCCAAATGAGGAAGTAGTCCCTATGGTTCCTAATGAGGAAGGAGTGCCCTCGGGAAATGAAGAAAATGAAGGATTAGAGCCTTCCACTCCCAGTGGAACCTGGATTCCAGTTCCCGATAAGCACTCGGATGAATTTTGTGATCCTTTAGCTAATGAGCTGCAAGAACAGGAAAGGGAAGTGCAAAGCTCCGAGAGCACTCAATATTTTGATGCTGATGATGGATGTGGTGTTGAATGTAGTTCTAAAGTTGTTGATGCTGATGATAAGCTGAAAGAAGAGGAAGCAAATATGAAGTACAAGAAGTAACAATTCAGTACAATAGCCACATTGAAAGTGGATCTGCTGAAAGCGGGCTCTGGGATTATGACAAAAATGTCTGCTTCTGAGATAGTGCCTATAGGGCCACATTCATGTATCTTTTGTCTATGAAAGGAGGGATGTTTCTTTCCATGCAACCGTGTCTGTGTTTCTCTTTGGGGCTTTTGATATTGGCAGTTTTGCAGTGGTACACATGGTATCATTGCATCTTTGCTTTCCTTCTTTCTTACTAGAGGTAATTTGCATTTTACTACCAACACTTGGTATCTAATGAAGCGATAATCTCAATCCAAAAGATCATGATAAACAGGCAATGTTAAAAGTGTCTTCCATGAACATTTTCTGCTATAGTACTGAGCAGAATAGTTACTTGCTCTCTCATTCAAGCACCATCCTGGAAATTATACTGGTTAAATATTATGATTTTAATTTTACTGTCTGCTGAATAAAGCAACTTTTTAGCACGAACCAGGTCAATGAACAAAGCTATGAATAAAGCTAAAATTTGAAGCAGCTATTCTTAACAAGATTCTTCTTATAATATATCCGACTAAGAGGGTCCCTTCCAACGAATGCCATCTAAACTATTTCTTTTAGGAGCTAATAATATTGATTTACAGACAAAGTGCTCCACTGTCTTTTAGTTTACAAGAAAATACGATTATGCTGATCTCCATCACCACATAAGCCGGACAGTACCATACCGGTCAGGAACATAAACTTACAAGATCCCATCAACCTGGCCAACAACCGAAGAGTAGAGGCCATAGAGAGAGTATTGTCGAAGATTGGACACCTCATACCAGGAATTAAGTGCTTCAAGATTTCTGTCAGTGCCTGAGAAGGCTAACTGTATGCTTAGCCCGCAATCTACTGTACCGCCATTATTTTTACACTTGGAATTTAGTACAGCACAATCTTGGCCATTGAGGCAAACAAAGTCCCCAGCACATGATTGGCATCCAAACTTTTTCCAAAATAAATTTTGAAGGGTTCCCTGCTGGAATTCAAGGACCTATATACGATCCCAATCATAAATGTTAGTGAAGGTACTAGTGCAAAAAAAAACCAAAGAACCTAGTATCCTAGTTTGTGTGTTTACCAGAGTCAGACTGGTTATGGTCATACTCTGGTCAGCAACCATCACAGGAAGTGATCTTGCAGCATATTTCCTTCCAGCAAATGCTACAACGTAGCCGCCAGACATAGCCTGAGAGGTTGGTTTTATAAGTCATATATAACCAATTAAATCACTGCTTTATATAAATGATTCGTATGCAATTTTTCATGGGTTGGAAACGGTGAAAACAAATGTCAAGGAGCATCCTAAGCAACCGAAAAACACCAGAAACAAATGATTGCGTGACAAAACCAAAGCACATACACTTCCAAAGAATCATAGGACTAATTTTGCAACTGATCATATCAATATTTCATAGAAATTGAGAGGAGGAGCAGCAGCATGTACCGGGTTAAATGTAGTGCTGTTGATGGTAAGCAGCGCCATCTCATCAACCGTTGGCCTGAACACTGCAAGTTGAGCATTTTTGCTGGGGAGTGCAAGGCGAACATCACAGGGAGAAAGTTGAACTTGATTGAAGAAGAAGGCATCTTTGTTCGAAAACGCAAGGCCGAAGGTAAACCCATCAGATTTTTGCACTTTAGCGTCAGAACATGGATCAAAGACATTATTTGTATCAGCTCCGTTTGCAGAAATCATCATCGCCATCATTGTAACCATCGCTTTGATCACTGTCTTATGTTGCAACATTGTCTGCATCGTCTGAACCAGGTAAACAGAAAATTCACTAAAAATCTAACAGATGCAGGATTAAATTCACAGAATTAGCTAGGTAACCCTGGGACACATGCAAATAGGCTAAATAATATGGATCATAGAAAAATATCATCGCTTGGTTGCATCAACCAAACAACACCATGTTAATCCAAAGCAAAACAGAGGGAAATGATTTCTGGAAAAAACCCAATTCAAAATCATCAACGTATATATAATTTTAGCTGCGAGAAGAGAATTAAAAACCTGAGAAATGCCCCGGGCTGGATAATCTCCTCCGCGAAAAAAACAAAAGGCTGACGGTTGGTTCAATAGAAATCCAGCGATTTTGATGTTCTTCTATGAAATGGATAAGTGATTCAGCAATTGGGAAAATTAGGTTGATTGAGATGGGATTGAGAGATCAAATAATTGTGATTAGAGTAGCTTGGCAGAGAATTTGGTTGGCCTTTTAATGTGTTCCTAGGAAACTGCTAAAGAAGCGAAGAGGCGGTTATACGGGCAAGCCAGGTGGATCTTGTCCCATTGAGGTTAGATTGACATTTGGTTAGTTCACATTGGAAATGTAAAAAACTAAACAATGTGTTCCGTGTTGTACCAACTATAAAATTGGCAACTCCACCAAAAACTTACAATTATGGGTTTCAATCTTCCAAATTACTGGTAGACCACCCAATTAGAATTTGCCATCTATGAGATTTCATTATTTATCCTCTTCAATTTGTGAAAAAATACCACCTTATTGTGCACATTGATTCAAAACACCTGTAGACTAATTTATGCATATTCTCAAAGTATTGAAGTAACAGTTAATAATATTGTCAGATTTCCAAATATTGTATTAGGATGCAAATTTCATCACCATCAAACCAAGGAACAATTTCTTCTTCTTCTCCTTCTTTCAAAAGAAAGATTGAAGATTAGTTGTACACAACAATTCACGTCCTTATACAGTTACATGAACATAGCAAGATTTCCTATCATAAGGAGCCGGGACCAACCATTATTTTGGTATACCTTCTCCAACTTACTACAGAAGGAGGAGAAAAAAGGGTGCTTAACTGCTTACTACCCAACTGTAGGGGAGAGTATTCGGTCAGTTTGGTCTGGACAGTATATTTTGGTCTGGTCTTTGGACAAACCAAATTGTGCTCAGGGTGTCTGGCCCAATGTCCAAACCCAATTTGACCAAAAACCGAATTAACCGAATTATTTCGGTCTGGACACCCTTTAGTCCGAACAGCCCAAATAGCACATAGGTAAAGAAGAAGTCGCTAGAATCCAAAAGAGGAAAAAAAAAATCAAGCTGAAATCCATATTGAAGCAATACATGTCCAGAGAATAATCGGTTGGAAAAAAAGGCAATTTAGTTGGTTTGGGATGTTGGGAACATGAAATAATCGGTTGGATTTGGTTGGAACTTGGGGGAATTGTGATATGTTATACAAAAGGACAAAAGACCGATTGGGTTTTCGGTCAGTCCAAACTTTCCCCAGCCTGCCCAGCCCGGACTGAAATATTATTTGGTCCTTTCCTGTCCAAACCGAAATTTGTAATTTGGTCTGGACAGTGTCCAAATTGTGCATATTTCGGTCTGGACAACGGGTATTTTGGTCAGTTCGGTCATCTTGCTCACCCCTACCCAACTGGACAGAGAGCCAACTACTCTCCCTGGAAAGACTGGTCCAACTCGTCAGGTTTTTCTGGGCCTGACCCTGATGTGCTTCTTCTCCACTGGTCCCAAATCAACCCTTGACCGACACGTGTCCAAGAAAACCTTGTCCTGGACGAAATGGAATAAAGGATTCTCCTGTGTCCTAAGCTGAGAGGACGGTGGGGTCGGGTCCTCCCTGTCTTTCTCAATTCCTCTCTGCTTCTTGACTCGGTGCCTTCGTGTGTCTCCCCTGATTTGACTCGTTCTCCTCCCCCTGAGTTGCTGCACCCCACACTCGAAAATGAAAAGGACAGCCCTTTTTGGGGGTGGGTTTGTTTTGAGTATAAAAATTTGCTATTGGTTACAACTTGCATTAGTATTATACTATGATTGATCTAAAGCTATTTGAAGTTGATTATGAGCCCAGCCTCGTAGTTAAAAAAGTTGTTGGATTCTTGAAGGAGCGGATGTCATGTTGATAAAATTTTCTTTTTATTAGCACACTTCCTTCCACCCACAAACAAAAACAAAAGAGGTGGGTGGTGACGGGTAGAGATGGATTTAGTTATTCCACTTGTCTCAATTTTATTCTTTAATTTGTTGCATTATAATCTCGGGTGGTGTTTCCAATAAAAAAAACTCAATACAAAAATGTTTTTTCCTTTTCACAAAAAAATGTTGAGGGCTTATAGCTCATGCATGTGTTGGTGTGTTTTTTTTTTTAATAAGAAGATTAATACTCATTAATAGTGGTTCTCAATTTCAAACAAGGAAAAATCACCAATATATCTAAATTAGTTGAAAGTAGTAGGTTATTGTATGCTAGCTCAATAAAAAGAATCTCATAACTTAATCACTAGCTAGAATGTTTTTATGCTCTTTGGAGGAAAATAAATTGGTATGGATATGACAAAACCAAATTATGAGAATTGATGTCCAAAAAGGGTTGGTGTGAAAATTGGAAAATTATGTCTGTTTGTTTGTTGGATATTAAGAAAAGTACAAAAAAGGTACAATGGATGGATATTTTAATCATTGGGCCATGTTAGCTTGTAAAGGTAAAGGGGTTTTTTTCTTTCCCTTTTTTTTTCTCCCCTAAAAAAACCCACCACTAGTAGCTTTCAGCTTTGGCCCCGAGTTCAGCCGAGTTGGCTGCCCGAATCACCCCGATTCGACCTGGCGACTCACTTGAACCACCAACTCGTTCAACTTTTAGGTCAAGTTGTGCTTATTTTAAGGTTTTAAAGCACTGTTTGACTAGAACCAGTAGTGTAAGAGAGAAAGAGGAGTAGATCTGAAAGCAAAGAAACTCTCTTTCAATTAGGTCTTATCATCATATCATGATCTAATTGACTATCTCTCTCACATATAATTACCCTAAAACCCACCAAGAAACGAAAACCCCGAAATGCCTAGACCTTATTTTCACAAGCTAATCCTTTCCAGCACCATCAGAGACAAAAGACTGGTAAGAAACACCTCTCCTTTTAACTCTCTTCCTCGTTGATGATTTTTCCTTCTATGTGTCTCTGTGTTTTTTGCTCGTCAGTGTTTCTTTTGGGTTTATGGGTCCATTTGTCATATGGGATTTTCATAAAGCGTAAAACTTTGTGTCTTTAAAGTGTTTAAACGATAAAATAAAAGCATTTTGTTTGTTGGTGAGATCGATTTGAGTGAGGTTATGTGTTAAGGGTGTTTCAATTCTACTCCTAGTGCTTTTCGTGGTTTTTTGATGAAGACCCTATTCTTTTGTTTCATCAGAAGAAGTCTCTCCAAGTGAGGAAAGGTGAAAAAGAATTTGAACTTTTTATTTTGGTTGCTTTTAGATGCTAGTTTCTCCTGATCAGAGTGGTTTTTAGCTAATTTTGTGTTCGAATCAGTAAGTCGTGAGAAATTAGGTCCTTTAAGCCAATTGAACATGGTTGTTTACTAAGATTGATCACTGAAAAGTCAATATGTTGCAGCAGCTGCTGCTTCACATTAAACTGCTCGCTACCGTTCCATGTTTTAGCTATTTTCCCCAGTTTCTCAGCAATTAGATGTGGCATGATAAGATTTGATCTCTTCGGTTGATAATATGTACCTAATTTTTCCCATGTATCGCTATTCTTGCCGTATTCTTTTGAACAAGACGGAGAGTTGGGTTGTTTTGAGATGAACCTGCTATGGTTTAAACTTCGGAGTCACATTAGAAAACAACTATATGTTAGATTTGAATATGTTCGTCATCTGTTACAATCACCTGTACCTACAGTATAGTACTATATCTTTACTTTTCTCGGGGCATGGCTTGTATAGAAATGACTGCTTGAGATCCAAGTGTTCAGATTATGTTGATTGACTTTTAACTTTGCAGATGTATGTATTTGAACTATAAGAGTCCTTTGAAGCTCCATGACTATCATGTTTGAGAACGTTGCTTGTCGTTACTTGTTGACAAAATAAGCCACATGTTGAGTTACTTTTACGCATATATCTACATTGTTTTAGGATAATATTAGCCACAGTGAAAGATGGTGGGTACTGACTCCATTGCGTCCTTTCTTATGAAATTTTTTTATTCAAACAGATAACGTCATAGTTATAGCTTTTTGAAAGTTGCATCATTGGAACATATAATTTAAGGAATGTTGTTTGGCTATGTGCAGAGGATCCCAGATAATTTTATCAAGAAATTTGGGAACGATTTCACTAATTATGTGAAATTTGCAGTTCCTGGTGGTCATGTTTATCGCATTGGATTAGTAAGAACTGATGACAAGTTTTGGTTTCATGATGGTTGGCAACAGTTTGTTGAACGGTACTCTATCCGTGTAGGGTACTTTGTGATCTTTAGATACGAAGGAAATGGGATTTTCAATGTTCACATATTCAATTTGTCTGCTTCTGAAATAAACTATCAAGCTAACACACTTAGCGGCAAAAGATATCTTGTATTTGAAGAATTGGAAGATGAGGACTCTGTTGAAAACATGAGCTCTGCGCCTGCACACCTGATAGTGAACAAAAGTAGTTACAATCCCCCAGCTCTCCAGAATTTGTTCAGTGGGTCTAAACTTGCTAATAATTGTGTAACTTGGGCTGGTGAGGAGAACATGCATCTAGCAAGAGCTGCAATTTCACAAGTGGCAGATCAATCTGCACGGAGTGGAGGTGCTCAGTTTAGTGCAACGGAGAATAAAAATTCTGAAGGGGATCTTAAATTTTCTACTCCAGGCGGGGAAACACCAAAGAAGAAGCGTGGAAGGAAAAAGCTGAAAGCTGATCCTAGTAAGTCCTTGGAACTCAAAGCCTGTTCTTTTCATTGTAGTTTTCCTTGAGAATTGATAATTCTTGTTAATTTGTGATTTTATGAAATTGCAGATGGACAGCAATTATCATCTAGACCCGAGGAGGAATCTGAGATGCGCTTTAGATTTTATGAAAGTGCTTCAGCCAGAAAGAGAACTGTCACGGCTGAGGAGAGGGAAAGAGCTATGAATGCTGCTAAAGCATTTGAGCCAGAAAATCCTTACTGTAGGGTTGTCTTGAGACCGTCTTACTTGTACAGGGGTTGCATAATGGTGAGCTTTTGACTGCAGTTTGTTATACTATTTACTGCATCTTTCATCGTACTGTATGTTTCATGAGATCCAACTGCTTTTCTTTGTGCAGTACTTGCCATCGGGCTTTGCGGAAAAGTATCTTAATGGAGTTTCAGGTTTCATTAAGCTTCAGTTTTCTGATGGGAAACAGTGGCCTGTCCGATGCCTTTACAGAGGAGGTAGGGCTAAATTTAGCCAGGGATGGTATGAATTCACGCTGGAGAATAATTTGGGGGAAGGTGATGTTTGTGTCTTTGAGCTGCTGAAGGCGAGGGATTATGTGCTGAAAGTAACTGTATTTCGAGTTCTGGAGCATGCAGGCCTTTGAAACGTAGTACATGGACAACATGTCAAACCGTCAACTGCATTAATCTAGATTTGACCTGATGGCTTGGAGATTTTCTGAACGAAGAAAACTTTGTCTAGTAACTCTAGTCCTGATGTCTTGCTATGGTGTCTAAATGTTGTTTGATGATTGTAACTTCCCAAGAAAATCAGCACATTAGTGGATCTTTCAAATGTTTTAGGTATCAAATAGAGAGAATTTTGTGGCTCAAGTTGCTGCTGTACATAGATTTGTCCAACCAAGTGCGAGTCTACAACCAAGTGCACTAGACCAACCTATCTTGGGCCTAATTTTACTGTCTGTAGGTTTGGAAGTTCCATTTATTGCACTACTCGTAGTCTCTTCTACGTCTTATACAGTTTGTGCTTGTAGGTAGTTTCGGCGATGGCTTGATACCATCTTTCTAGCATAACTGTGGTACGGTTGGCTGAGACACTATCCATCTCGCAAGGGTGACACATGGAGTTACGGCCTCACAACTCACAACGGTGGTCTGGTTTGAGCCACGAGGAGAGATTACTCACCAGACCACCGCGAGGAGAGATTAGTTTGAACCATGGGTAAGATAGTTCGACGGGTCGGACTGAATACTTTTCTAGGCTCTAGCATATATGAAAAAATAAAAAGAAAACAGAGGGTGCCTCAAAGGGTACGCCTATGCCTTAAAATCATATCATCCTTATTTTTAGCCGTGTCCACCTCTGTTTTAATTTTTCAACACAATTACCGCGTCCTTGTCCTCACGTCTTTATAAAGATATTCTCTCGCATTAAGAAAAACAAAACTTTTAAACTGTTTCATCCTTAATATTCCTTATCGTTTTTAAGCTGTCTACTTTCATTTACCTAGAAGCCTCAAGGTGGGAAATTTGTTAGGAAAATCGTAAATTAATTAGATTTGGTTATACATTAAATTCATGATACAATTCTAATAGTATGATTTTGATTTTAATGGATTATTAAAAGTCAATTAATAGGATCGATATCCAAGTAACCGAGATTCATGGCGTAATTAATACTGATTCATCAAGCTTTAAATGCTTTGTGGACCTCCGCCATGATAAAATTCCTCCCCCTCCATCTCCTGTGTCTGTGTACATGGCGAAGCAGAAGCTCTAAATCAAGTTAGCACAGCTTGCAAATAAAACCAAAAAATCTACAAGCTCTTGCTGAAGTGGAGAGGGGGAGTTGGTTTGCTAGTAGCCCCTAAAATAAATAAATAAAATTCCAAGCACTAATCTCTTAAAGCATGTGTTTTTGGTATTAATTACCCTATGAATTATCTCGGCTGCCATTTTGGTTTAAGTTTTAACATTCGATTACATTGAATATAAACCGTTGGAAGGAAATTGTAAGGTTGAGATTAAACCAACACAGGTTGTACCAAACAGGAGAGAGGATCCGGCAAATACCAAGGGATTCGAACAAAACAAATATCCGGCTCCCAAAAAGATTTGTCTAATTAATAAGAAAGAAAAAACAATTTATTGGTCCACTTGGTTTTTGTTTCTCTGGGTCGGTTAGCTGGTCAGATACTTGGGGACCAAGTCTGCCTAACTACAGCAAAAAAAAAGACAAAATCGAAACTTGCCAGCAAAGTTTCTCCACCCCGTCTAAAAATATATCGCTGTAACCATTAGTTGCATAGCAATTACGCGAAATCCTTCCCCTATTTGGGTTTTCTGTTTTGGGGGTTTTGGCTGATCAGTAGACATTAATTTCCTGGATTTATAAAATCAGAATCCAAAAATTCGGTGCTTTTTGTTGGAGGAGAGAAACAGAGTGCACAAGACGAATTCTAGTATTGCAATTGGTGGGAAATCGAAGGAGGCATCGATGGGGATTCGTGGAGAAGAGGAAGAGGATATTGTAGATAAGCTTCCGGCGGAGGAGCCAATCGAAGGGGAAGAATCCGCAGCGGAAAAGAAGAGGAGGAAGAAGAAAGAAAAGGAGAAAGCGAAGAAGGCAGCACAGAAACAGCCAAATCCGGAAACAACCACAACTGATCAGAGTGATGCAAAGGGCAAAGCGGCGGCGGCGGCAAGGAAGATGCCCAAACACGTCAGGTTGATGCAGGAGGCGCTGGCCAAGCGGAGGGAGGAAGAGGAGAGGCAGGCTAGGGAAGAGGAGGAGAGGCAGAGGAAGGAGGAGGAGGAGAGGTTGAGGCAAGAGGAGATGGAGAGGAAAGCGGAGGAGGAGAAGCGGAATAAGAAAGAAAAGGACAAGGAGAAGAGGTTGAAGAAGAAGCAGGAAGGCAAGATCTTGACGGCTAAGCAGAAGGAGCAGAATCGGAGAAGGGAGGCTATGAGGACCCAGTTCCTTGCTAAAGCCGAGGAAGATTTAACAGAGCCAAAACAAAACCCTCATGATGATGAAACATTGGCCCACCAGGTGTTTGATGATGAGGCCGGAGAAGTTATTGACGATGGGAGTAGGATTGAAGATGGAGGAGTAGTTTCAGAGAGTGACAAAAACCTGCGTTCTCCTATTTGTTGTGTCATGGGGCATGTGGATTCGGGTAAAACCAAGCTGCTTGATTTTATTAGGGGAACCAATGTACAGAAAGGTGAGGCAGGGGGGATTACCCAACAGATTGGAGCAACTTACTTTCCTGCCGGGAAGTTAAGGGAGATGACTAAGGGGTTGAAAGCTGATGCCAGATTGGAGGTCCCTGGACTTTTGGTGATCGATACTCCTGGCCATCAGTCCTTTACTAATTTAAGGTCCAGGGGTTCCAATTTGTGTGACATTGCAATCCTTGTTGTGGACATTATGCATGGGGTGAAGGATCGGACGATAGAGTCACTCGATCTCTTGAGGAGGAATGGGGCAGACTTCATTGTTGCGCTGAATAAGGTGGACAGACTTTACGGATGGAAGACTTGCGGCAATGCACCTATTGTAGAGGCGATGAAGGTGCAGTCCAGGGATGTAAGGGATGAATTTGAGAGGAGGGTAAGTGGGATTATTGGCCAGTTTGAGAAGCAAGGATTGAGTACTGAGTTATACTATAAGAACTATGATGTTAGGGAAGTTACCAGTCTTGTACCCACTAGTGCAATGACTGGAGAAGGCATCCCGGATTTGCTGTTGTTGTTGGTTCAAAGGACTCAGAGAACAATGGTGGAGAAGCTAACCTTCAGCAATCAAGTGAGGTGTACGGTGCTGGAAGTGAAGGTCGTAGAAGGTCACGGAACAGCAATTGATGTTGTGCTAGCTAATGGGGTGCTCCGTGAAGGAGATCAAATTGTGGTGTGTGGGCAGCAGGGTGCTATTGTCACCACAATTAGAGCTCTGTTGACGCCTTATCCAATGAGGGAAATTCGAGTCAAGGGGGCGTATCAGCAGCACAAAGAAATCAGAGCTGCACAGTGTATCAAGATCGCCGCACATGGCCTTGAACATGCCATTCCTGGCACTTGCCTGTATGCGATGGGGCCTGATGACAACTTGGAAGCTCTCAAGAACTCAGTAATGGAAGAGATGGAGTCAGTTTCCGGCCACATTGACAAGGCAGGCGAGGGGGTTTATGTGCAGGCATCTACACTGGGGTCATTGGAGGCATTCCTGGAGTACTTGAAGTCTAAAGAAGTAAACGTTAAAGTGAGTGGTGTAGGCATAGGCCCATTGCACAAGAAGGATGTGATGAAGGTCAGTGCAATGCTTGAGAAGAAGCGGACAATCAAGTATGCATCAATCTTGGCATTTGATGTCAAGGTGACACCTGAAGCGGAAGAATATGCAGAGAAAAGTGGCGTGAAGATCTTCACATCTGATGTCATTTACCAGTTATACCAACAGTTCAAGGCCTATGTTGACAGTCTGATCAAGGAAGAAAAGAAGGAGGAAGCGGTGTTCCCCTGTGTTCTGACCATTCTGAGAGACTTCAGGAGGAGAAACCCAATTATCTTGGGAGTTAAGGTTCACGAAGGAATACTTAAGGTTGGCACTCCGCTTTTTATCCCCTCAAGAAACTTCATTGACATTGGTCGGATCGCAACCATTGAGGATAACGGTAAGCAAGTCCAGAGTGCCAAGAAAGGAGAGGAGGTGGCAATCAAGATTGTTGGCACCAACCCTGAGGAGCAACAGAAAGTATTTGGCAGGCACTTCGCGATACATGATGAACTTGTTAGCCATATCACGCCAACGTCTATTGATGCTCTTAATCATCAGCAGCATACTCTCTCTGAAGATGAAAGGAAGTTGGTTGGCAAATTGGCAAAAATATTAAAAATATCCAGCCCTTCTCTGCAATTTTTTCATTAAGATGCTTCTACTAGGTTAGTGTTAGTGCCTTGACACTAATTGCAAGCTTTACCTTAATATATCCATTGCTTCGTCTTATTTTGCTCAAACTTTTACATGTAGGACTAGTTTTCTACCATGCACTTGTCATAAGCTGTAACCTTTATGTTTTTTCCTTATTGACTATTGTCGAGTATAACGTTTAAGTAATATTGTGTGATAGAGAGCCGGAGGTCTTTTGAGGATCCTTGACCAAATTCTTGTTGCAGTTGAAGAAGTGGGTTACTTTTTTTTTTTTCGCATGAATTAGCAATTTAGGCATCAAGATTTCCTACCAAGCAATCTTATCCCTCTGTGGGAATTATCCGTTCCCCCTCTAAAGAATAGGAACTGGGTAGGCATCCCATCAAGATTGTGCGGTAAAGGTTCGTTGGCGCTAACTGGCCAAGGCAACGAACGTGAGAGTAGACAATTTTAATTTATTAACTTCCAGCAAGAAATTATTGTAATAAGCTTAATTATTTTAGATGTATAATGTAAAGAATAAATTGTGACAAAGATGGATTTGATTAAAGATAATAAAAGATAAAATTTACCAATTGAGGTTGGTTCAAGTGGTAAACGACTTGTTTCGCTTAAGCGAGGTCTAGGTTTGAGTCTTCGTGTATACAACAAACCTCATTTGGGAGACTCACCCACCATTATCTAAGTGCACTACCCGAATCCAACTGGATTTAATCTGGTGCCTTGACATCAAAGGTGGACAGACCCGGAATACCAGTGAGAAACCAAAAAAACATAAAAGATAAAATTTGGAACAAACTATGATCATTAGCTACATGGACTTGTACTTTATTGACACTCTGAATATATGCTTTTTTTAAAAGCATCAAATGGGAAAAAGAAACTCTGAATCCCTGGAGAAACGAGACCATAATACTCGACTGAGAGCCGTCGGATTTCATCTCAAATGTCCATTTCCAGTTTGATGGCGGGGCCCACAGTCTTCTTACAGTTGAGTTGGTTGACACTTGGCGTTAGGCAACAAAATCTATGCTACTGTGTATTGAGATGAACGGTAGTGTACTGGGTGGTGGTCATTGTCAACCTCACGGTGAAGTCCTCTCTCTCTCTCTCTCTCTCTCTCACCAGAGCAAGCTGAGGGGAAAGCAAAGCAAGCATCCATGTCACAGGCGGTGGGGCCAGATGGGCCTGATCCTCCGGCACAAGGGTCTTGCATGTTCTATAAGTTAATGGTTGCCTCCATTCTCCAGGACAAGAAGCTGGTACACTTTGTAACTTCTGTTCATGATCTTTTTTACTTTTCTGTAAATTTCTTTTCTTGAAAATGTTATAACTCAGCTCAGACACGAACATGTTCGTGTGCTTCTAATTTTGTGGTAATGTTAAGCCGTGCAAGTAATTGGTTGGTGGGAAAACTGA
This sequence comes from Turnera subulata, assembly GCA_028386065.3. Lineage (NCBI taxonomy): Eukaryota > Viridiplantae > Streptophyta > Magnoliopsida > Malpighiales > Passifloraceae > Turnera > Turnera subulata. The sequence continues at coordinate 115,237 of JAKUCV010006415.1, forward strand.
GATTAAGTGGTGTCCATTTGCAGTTTACACAGTTTTGGCCCAAAATTGTTTCTTCTTGTTGCTACTGTTTTGAGCTTGGACAATGCTTGATGATTCTCTAACATTGTAGTATAAAAGGAAGTAGTTTTGAAGTTTCTGTCTCGGCTGCTAAAAAGAATCAATTGTTACTGCAAAAAGAGACAAAGATCAAGATTTTTAAGTCAAGAGATTGAGAATTTTCATGGTTTACTCTTCTGACTCACCCATATCTGGCTCGTAGTGTACTCATTTTTAATGTGTAATTGGTAGAAATTAATGACATCTCTAGTTTCATCAAATGATATGTTGATTGCTTTTGTGCCAAAACAGAAGATCCCCAAAAAGTTTGTTAAGAGATATGGAGATGAACTTACTGCTTTTGCCACAATCATTGTCCCAGATGGTCGTATGTGGCCAATTGAACTGCAAAAAATTGAGGGCAAGCTATGGTTTCACAATGGTTGGCAAGAATTTATGGAATTCTACTCCCTTAGCACTGGGCATTTCTTGGTCTTCAGATATGAAGGGAAATCCCGATTCAATGTTCACATATTTGATTTGACTGTTTCAGAGATTAAATACCCATTTAGTGCTCCTGTTAGCTTGTGGAAACCCAATCATGACATGGGCGTACAGTTAAATCCAAACGAGCTTGGTTCCATCAAAACAGAAGGTCCTGCCGGAAGGAGGAGGACGAGAGCTGATACTTGTATGTTCTGTGTAGGTTAGCTTTCTACTTTATGGTAGTTCTTAAAGGAAGATTCTCTACTTTTAATTTGCTGTTGGAAAATGCAGATGAACATGAGGTCCCAGGACTGCAGAAGGTGGAAGCAAAGTCATCGCGGCATAAATTGATTTCCGAATTCTTCAGTAGGAGGTGGAGACCAGTAACTCCTGAAGAGAAAGAGAGGACGGTACGTGCTGCTTACATGTTAAAGCCTGAGAATCCTTTCTTCAGGGTTATCTTGCGACCATCGTATGTGTACAGGGGATTCCTTATGGTGAGCCCTTGAACTTGATGGCTTCATGGATTACTGGATTTTGATTCATGATATATATATATGCGTGTAGGGTTTGTGAATTCTTTTTGTTCTGCAGCACATCCCATCCGGTTTTGCCCGGGTATATTTGAAAAGAGTGTCAGGATTTGTCACTCTTCAGGATTCTAGCGGAAAGCAATGGCGCGTCAAGTGTGTTTATAAGCCTCGTCAGGCCAGGTTCAGCCAGGGATGGCCGGAATTTGTGTCGGAAAATAAGCTGGAAGAAGGCGATGTTTGCGTCTTTGAGCTGATTGATGCCGATGCTTTTGTGCTGAAAGTTACAATCTTGCGTGTTCTTGAAAAGGCTGAGAATGTTGCCTGATCAACTTGCCATTTTATTTGTAGTTCCTTGCATATAACTAGCAGACGTTTTCTCCAATGGTAGCTCTAGCTATGGAATCTGGTGTTTTTATTGGTTTCTGCAATTGTTTCATATCTTCTGATTGACTCGAAATTTCATCTAAAGGCAAAAACTTATTTTCACAAGCCATGTTATCTACTACTGGTTGGCATCATGAGTCATGAACATGCATATCTTTTGTTTTATTCTTTTGTCAGAAGAATACACATTTTTTTTCGTATGTAGGTACCACCTCCTGTGATGTTGTTATACGCTAGTAAGTGATGCCGTATCAGATGATGTTATATGCTGCCATTACGGTCATGATATTTCTGTTTGAACTGATTCACTATTCTTTTTCTTTCAAAGGCAAAACCCCTTTTTGATATTTAAATTTGTCCCCTTTTGACTATGTAGTATCTCAATTTGGAAGAGGGTCGATTCCATTGAATACATCAGTTCACAAACTTGGGTCAATTAATCCAGCTGGTTAAAATCAACCACTGAATTACTTACTCTTATTTGATGTTTCTGGAGATGCTATCCTACGATTTCCTTCTTGATAAAAAAAATTTTTGGTTCTCTTTTCTTTTTGGGTTTTTGGATAAGAATTGTTTCTATTTGTGTTCACGCACCTCTGCAGCAGCTCCATCAGCCCCAGCTTCTATAACAACCACCACCACTTGGTAGCATTTTAACAAGAATCATTCGGACACTGATTTTCGGTACTGTTGGGAGATAGGTCTCGATGGATTTGCCTTCTAACATGAAGGATCAAAAAAAAATAAAATTATTTGTAACAAAGATTGGGTAAAAGGCATTCTTGTCTGATTAAGGAGTTAGAAGGCAAACTAATTTACCCATTTTTCATGTCAATGGGCCTACATGCGGCCGAGGTATTGCCGACTTGCCTCACCACTCTGTTCAGTCCACACCAACTAAAGAATAGTTGAGCTTTGACGTGGTACAAAATAAGTGGTGTTCTAAAGGATACAAAAATTTCTGCCATTATTCAATTTGGGTAATTTGGCTAACCCCGCCCTTGGTGTTAAGGGGCCTTTATCCTTCTTGGTTGGATGGCAAAAGAAAAAACTTTACATTTATTTCCTCGTAGGACGATACCAGCTACATGCCATTAATTACTTTTTCAAATCTATTTCAGATAATCAATCTTTATCCCATCAACTGTAGTGTTGATGCAGCCGTGACTCCTCGGTAACAATGTTACCCAAATATCTTGGTCTCCTTCTGCCTTCAAATCTGCTAGTATTTCTGATATCCCCAGTTTCAGATTAGCCTTTTTTCTCTTGGCTTCAATATTGCTTTCGCTTACCGACTCCGCCCCAGAAGTGATGTGCACAAATGTTCCTGCGAATTCACTGAATCGTGGACCAATGGTTGTCTCGTCCACTACATTAATATAAACATCAAATTTAACAAACATATCCCCTTGGACATCAATACCATGCACAACCAACACCTCCTCCTCTTCTTCCTTCTCTTTCTTGGATCTACCGATTTTTGGCCTACTGACCCTATATGTCAAGCTACCATCCAATATTCTTGCAAAGTGGTTGCTCGGCTGCAAAGGATGCTGAAGGTGTCTACTCTTAAGTAGAGGACGTGCAATTTCCGGAGGAACAGAAGGCTTAGGGCGGGCATTTAACCATGGATTAATATCAACCTCCTCATAACCGTATCCAAGCTTTGTAGTATCAAGAACGTCCCCAACTTTGATTTTATTGAGCTGCAGTTTCTCGTCATAAAAGTAAAAGTAAGACTCTAGCCAGTCAGGATCCTTGATGGTCATTTCATTGTGTATATCTCCCCATACCTCCCACAAGCGATCAATATTCGCGTGGTGGGCATAAAAGAGAGGGTCTCTTGCAGCAGAATAAAACGCACCCATATCCTCCCTACTGGGATTCGAATTGCTTCCTATCCAATCGTGTACGGTGTTGTGTGGGGCGAGCTCTATGGTTCCTGGTGAATTGCAGAATCCTGCCTCACCTAGCCTGTAAGGACAGCCCATGAAGAGTTCCATCGTCTTTGCACCAGAGACCATTTGACGGTACATTAATGCCAAGTTTGTGCGGATCTGGTCTTCAGGACTTAAACCACTCTCTTTGTTTCTGTAGTCCAAGTCAACAACATTTGGCGGGAAGTGAGAAAAGTCACGTTCTCCGTGGAACAATGATGCGTTCATATACATCTCAGGAATAACCATTCCTTCAGGAATGTCCCAAGACCAGAAGGGTAAAGCAAATGTGTCGTCTCCGATGAGATTCCCAAGAATACGCTCATGGAAATAGAGCATCATACGGTGCCAAGGAAAAAACAACCATGATCTGTGGATACTGAACTCGGAGTTGGAATATTTTTGGTTATACGATCCAGTGCAGTACAGGCAATGCAGGTTGGCCTGACGAGTAAAGCTTCGAGGATCGGTGTATGGCAGAGATTTCATGATGGACAGGGCCTTGTTGTATTTGGTGAGATAGTTGTGATCAACAAGGTGGGCTGCCCTGCGTATTCTCAAGGGTGATGATGAAGGATCAGGAAATTGGAATTCAATAATGGCTTCGTCTGATTCACTTCTGGGCGGGCAGCAGTAAATACGAAAACCACTAGGACTTGAAGATTGATGACATGTTGTTAAGTTTGGACTAACACCGAAAATTCTAGCTTCCTTCTTCCTCATAGACGAGCTTCCTGGTAGCAGTTTAGGTATTGATGGCTTCAATAATTCCCTGCCAAGTATGAAATCAATAATAATAACGTGCTTACACTGGATATTGTAAGGAGTTAATGGCTGAAGTTAGCAAACTATATATACATATATATTATTAGAATACAAACGTGGAAAGAGTAGCAAATAGAAGCAATAAAAGGGAAAAGGGTGTAAACAAAACATACCTAATAAGTGCATATTGTATTTCTCTTGGATCCTTGACACGAAGTACAAGAGGAAGAGCTGCTATAATGAAGACTACGCTAACTACAAGACCCCATTTCTTTGTTTCCATAGCTTTTTAGCATCTCTCACAGCAATTCTTCTAAGTTTTAAGAGAAGCTATATAATGCCCTTGAATTGGCAGCTCTTCTTGCCTAAGCATTTTGTTGATATTTTGATGTCTGACCTTGGCTCATGAGGCAAACGTGCTTTATGCTAGTGTATGTATTAAGAACTGGCGAGAGATAATAAATACAATGTCAGCTTGCAGTCCAACATATTAATTAATTAGATGACGATAGTGTTAAGGTAGGCTTGGGTGCTGTTATACGCGATCAGGAGGGGTCTTTTGTAGCTGCATGTGGTAGGCCTGTTTTTGTGGGATGATCCACTGATTGCAGAAGCTTTAGCGTTAAGGAAGGGAGCTTTATTTGCATTGGATTGTGGTTTCTTCTCTCTGAAGGTGGAATCAGATTGCAAGCTAGCAACTGACAGATAGATTTCATGGGGATCTATCTGTTAGTTTATGTGATCAAGCTGCATTAGTGATCAAGCTGTAGTGGAGTGTTAGTGGAGTGTGATCAATAAGTTAGTGGAGCTAATGATGTGATCAAGATGTTAGTGGAATTGTTTCTTTAATTAGAGTATGTTAGGAATAGTGTGCAAGTTGTGTGTGTCTTTTTTGTTATTGTAATATTTTCTTTGTTATCTGATCTTCTTGGTAATCAAGAAGATCAACTTAGTGGATTATGGGTCTCCATGCTGCACTAAGAAGTATGGGCTGCATGCAAGTTGCTGCAGCAAGTTGGATTTTGGGCTGATTTTCTGCCTATAAATTGAGTCTTGTAATCTGGTTCAAATCAAGTGAAATAAACCTACATTGTGTGTTGTTCACTTCACAAAGTGTTCCTTGTCTTGTCCAAATCGTGTTCAAGTCAAGTGTTTGAGAGAATTTGAGAGAAAATTAATGCAACAGTAACCAAGAAAACCAACATGAGTGTTCTTCAGTTTTCTGGAAATTTTCCAGTTTTTCCCAGAAAACATCGATGTTTTAATCACAACATCGATGTTTTTTGCATTCTGCCAAATTTGTTTAAAAGCCCCGAATCAACCAAACATCGATGTTCTAGCAGCTCGGCAGAATTAGTTAAAGTTCCAGTAGCCTAAAAACATCGATGTTCAACATCCAACATCGATGTTCTTGAGCCATTTCTGAATTTGTTGAAGATTAAAAGCCAACAATTGGTAGCGGAGCAGGTTCCTTCTTTCAGGCTTGTTCCATTTCATTGAAACCACATCAGATTAGCCCCAAACACCTACCTAAACACCAAATTTCAAAATGAATACACAACCCACAAACAGAACCACCTCATCCTTACCCTTACCCCCTATTTTTGAAGGAGAGAACTACAACTATTGGGCTATAAGGATGAAGTCTTTCCTTGTAGCTAATGGTTTGTGGTTTTTAGTTGAAGAAGGTTTTACTGAAGAGGAAGCCATTGAAGAAATGACGGTAAATCAATTGAGAACATACAATGAAAAGTTGCAGAAGCACAACACTGCAATCTCATTTATGTTCTCATTGGTTTCAGAGGACATTTTCCCTTTGATTGTAGGAGCTACAACAGTCAAAGAAGCATAGGAGATCCTTGAGAAGCAGTTCAGAGGCTCCAAGGAAACAAGGCAAATCAGGGTGCAATCCTTGAGAAGAGAATTTGAGTTGATGAAGATGTCAGAAGCAGAAACAATAAGGGAGTATGCTTCAAAAGCTCAAAGCATTGTCAACAAAATCAGATTGTTTGGAGAAGTGATCCCAGAAGTGAGAGTAGTTGAGAAAATTCTCAACACGGTTGTTGATAGATTTGAAGCAAAGGTAGCTGCAATTGAAGAATCAAGAGACATCACAGAGATGTCGGTTCCTGAATTAGTTGGCAAGCTAGAGGCTCATGAGCAAAGACATGGGAGAAAGGCTGAAGCCGGAATTGAAAAGGCATTCCAAGCCAAGCAGAAGAGCGTCAACAACAAATTTGAAGTCAAACAAAAACCGGAGAAGAGCACCAACAAGTACCAAAAGGAGGCATCAAGTTCGCAAACAAGTTTTCCACCTTGCAAATACTGTGGAAAAACAAACCACTTGGAGCAGAGGTGCTGGAAAAACAAGAAGTGCAACTTCTGTCAAAAGGTTGGACACATTGAACGTTTCTGCAGAGCTAAGCAAAATGAAGAAAATCAGGCTCAACAACAAGTGGAAGAACAACCACAAACAAGGCAACAAGCTCAACCCAGCAGAGGCAACCAACAAGAGTTCATGTTCATGGCGAGTGAGAGTTCAAAGAAGCAAGAAGAGTGTGTATGGTACATTGATAGTGGCTGCACCAGTCACATGACGGGAAACTCAAAATGGTTCGTGGACTTGGATGAATCAATCCGTGTGGAAGTCAAGACAGCTGATGGTGCTATTCTAAAATCAAATGGAAGAGGTACTGTTTCTATGAACTATGATGGAGTCAGTAAACTCATTAAAGATGTCTTGCTAGTTCCTGGATTGAAGCATAATCTCTTGAGTGTGCCTCAAATGACTAAGAACGGGTACAAAGTAAACTTTGAAGATGATTGTTGTGTTATCTCGATGAATGACAAAACTGTTTGTAAAACTAAAATGAAGAACAATGCATTTCCTGTGAACATGAGCATGCATGAAGAGATGGTGAACGAATGTGAAGTAGATGAAAGTAGCTTGTGGCATAGAAGATATGGTCATGCTAGTTTGCATTCCTTAAAACTTGCTGCACAAAAGGAGTATGTCAGAGATTTGCCATCAATACAAATTTCTGGTGAAATTTGTGAGCCGTGCCAATTGGGAAAGATGCATAGAGACTCATTTCCGAGTGCTGCAGAAGGAAGAACCTTAGAGAAGCTGGAGCTGGTGCACACCGACCTTTGTGGTCCAATGCACACACCATCCTTGAGTGGTAATCTCTACTTCATGCTGTTTATTGATGATTTAACACGCATGACTTGGATATACTTCCTGAAGAATAAGCTGGCAACACTAGAGGTGTTCAAGAAATTCAAAAGCATGGTGGAAACACAAAGTAGTTGCAGGTTGAAAAAACTGAGATCAGATAGAGGGGGAGAGTTCATATCGAAGACATTTGAAGAATTCTGCAATTCAAATGGCATTCTTCATCAATTGACAGTACCATACTCTCCTCAGCAAAATGGAGTGGTAGAAAGAAAGAACAGAACTGTTATGGAGATGGCAAGAAGTATGCTAGCCGAGAAGAAACTTCCTCAAAGTTTTTGGGCAGAAGCTACCTATACTGCTGTCTATCTCATCAATAGGCTGCCTACAAAGTCAATTGATGGGAAGACTCCCATTGAAGCATGGACTGGTAAGAAACCGACTGTAAAGCATTTGAAGGTGTTTGGTTCTCTTTGTTATGTCCATATTCCAGATGAAAAGAGAAGGAAGCTGGATTACAAGGCTGAAAGAGGAGTACTATTGGGCTACAGTAGTCAATCCAAAGGCTACAGGGTGTTCATGGTTGACAATGAAAAGGTGATTACCACAAGAGATGTCAAGGTAGATGAAGATGCATATTGGGATTGGAAAGAAAAGAAGGCAATGAAGAACAAGCCTAGTGATGCAGTTGAACAAGAAAATCAAGAACTAGAAGATGAAGAGCAAGAAGATCATCCTCTAAATGAAGAGGATTATGATTCGGACACACCTCCAATGAAGGTTAGAACACTTGCTGATGTTTATGAGAGGTGTAATTTTGTTGAAACAGAGCCACATTGTTATGAAGAGGCAGAAAATCAAGAACATTGGAAGAAGGCCATGCAGGAAGAAATCGGCATGATAAACAAAAATCAAACATGGGAATTGGTTGCAAGACCTGCAAATCAAAAGATCATTGGAGTCAAGTGGGTGTTTCGCACCAAGATAAATCCTGATGGCACCGTCTCAAAGTTCAAAGCAAGACTTGTGGTCAAGGGCTATGCACAACAATATGGCCTTGACTATCTTGAGACATTTGCACCAGTTGCACGCGTCGACATAATCAGACTTCTTTTGGCCATCTCAGCTCAAAACAGGTGGAAGGTATTCCATCTAGATGTGAAGTCAGCCTTTTTAAATGGAATTCTTGAAGAAGAAGTCTACATTGAGCAGCCCAAAGGTTTCATTGTGGAAGGTAAAGAAGATCAGGTTTACAGGCTGAAGAAAGCTCTCTATGGACTAAAGCAAGCTCTGAGAGCTTGGTATAGTCGCATAGACAGTCACTTGATGCAGCAGGGATTTAAAAGAAGTGAGAGTGAAGCCACTCTCTATGTAAAAGGCAGCTCAAGTGATGATTTGATTATAGTGTCTCTTTATGTTGATGACATGTTGATTACAGGAGCAGATCACAGCAAAATTTCAGCTTTTAAAGCTGAAATGATGAAGGAATTTGAAATGTCAGATTTGGGACTGATGCACTATTTTCTTGGAATGGAGGTGATGCAAAATGAAGCAGGAATTATGATCACTCAGAAGAGGTATGCAGAAAATATCCTGAAGAAATTCAAGATGGACTCATGCAATCCAGCACCAACCCCATTAATTCAGAACACCAAGCTTGCAAAGAATGAAGATGAAGAAGATGCTGAAAATGAGGCATACAGGAGCTGTGTAGGGAGTTTGCTGTATCTTACAGCAACTCGTCCTGATCTTTTGTTTGCAACTAACTTGCTGTCAAGGTTTTTAAATGCCCCCAAGAAGAGTCACGCTGCTGTGATGAAAAGAGTGCTAAGGTATGTCAAAGACACCACTGATCTTGGTTTACACTACAGCTCATTTAAAGATGCAAAGCTAAAGGCATACTATGATAGTGATTGGGCTGGATGTTTAGATGACATGAGAAGCACAACAGGCTATGTTTTCTTGTTTGGTTTAAATGCATTCTCATGGTATTCCAAGAAGCAAACCGTTGTTGCTCAATCCACAGCTGAAGCTGAGTATCTTGCTGCTGCCTCCATAGTGAATCAAGTTATTTGGTTCAGAAAAATTATGTTTGATCTTAAAATGGAGCAAGAGGAGCCCATGGAACTGTTTTGCGACAACCAGTCCGCCATTGCCATGATAAGGAATCCGGTTGACCAGGGAAGAACCAAACATTTCAAGATCAAGTACCATGTAATTCGTGAAGCTGAGAATGATGGGGAAGTTCAAGTCATATTTTGTTCATCAGAAAATCAATTGGCAGACCTATTTACAAAGCCTTTGCCCAAGAACAGGTTTGATTCATTGAAGAACATGTTGAATATAAAGTGCAGCTTGGTCAAGGGGGAGTGTTAGTTTATGTGATCAAGCTGCATTAGTGATCAAGCTATAGTGGGTGTTAGTGGAGTGTGATCAATAAGTTAGTGGAGCTAATGATGTGATCAAGATGTTAGTGGAATTGTTTCTTTAATTAGAGTATGTTAGGAATAGTGTGCAAGTTGTGTGTGTCTTTTTGTTATTGTAATGTTTTCTTTGTTATCTGATCTTCTTGGTAATCCAGAAGATCAACTTAATGGATTATGGGTCTCCATGCTGCACTAAGAAGTATGGGTTGAAGGTATGGGCTGCATGCAAGTTGCTGCAGCATGTTGGATTTTAGGCTGATTTTCTGCCTATAAATTGAGTCTTGTAATCTGGTTCAAAACAAGTGAAATAAACCTACATTGTGTGTTGTTCACTTCACAAAGTGTTCCTTGTCTTGTCCAAATCGTGTTCAATTCAAGTGTTTGAGAGAATTTGAGAGAAAATTAATGCAACAGTAACCAAGAAAACCAACCTGAGTGTTCTTCAGTTTTCTGGAAATTTTCCAGTTTTTCCCAGAAAACATCGATGTTTTAATCACAACATCGATGTTTTTTGCATTCTGCCAAATTTGTTTAAAAGCCCCGAATCAACCAAACATCGATGTTTTAACCCCAACATCGATGTTCTAGCAGCTCGGCAGAATTAGTTAAAGTTCCAGTAGCCTAAAAACATCGATGTTCAACATCCAACATCGATGTTCTTGAGCCATTT
>JAKUCV010006415.1:126105-216513 GCA_028386065.3 Turnera subulata
GTGTATGGTACATTGATAGTGGCTGCACCAGTCACATGACGGGAAACTCAAAATGGTTCGTGGACTTGGATGAATCAATCCGTGTGGAAGTCAAGACAGCTGATGGTGCTATTCTAAAATCAAATGGAAGAGGTACTGTTTCTATGAACTATGATGGAGTCAGTAAACTCATTAAAGATGTCTTGCTAGTTCCTGGATTGAAGCATAATCTCTTGAGTGTGGCTCAAATGACTAAGAACGGGTACAAACTAAACTTTGAAGATGATTGTTGTGTTATCTCGATGAATGACAAAACTGTTTGCAAAACTAAAATGAAGAACAATGCATTTCCTGTGAACATGAGCATGCATGAAGAGATGGTGAACAAATGTGAAGTAGATGAAAGTAGCTTGTGGCATAGAAGATATGGTCATGCTAGCTTGCATTCCTTAAAACTTGCTGCACAAAAGGAGTATGTCAGAGATTTGCCATCAATACAAATTTCTGGAGAAATTTGTGAGCCATGCCAATTAGGAAAGATGCATAGAGACTCGTTTCCGAGTGCTGCAGAAGGAAGAGCCTTAGAGAAGCTGGAGTTGGTGCACACCGACCTTTGTGGTCCAATGCACACACCATCCTTGAGTGGTAATCTCTACTTCATGCTGTTTATTGATGATCTAACACGCATGACTTGGATATACTTCCTGAAGAATAAGCTAGTAACACTAGAGGTGCTCAAGAAATTCAAAAGCATGGTGGAAACACAAAGTAGTTGCAGGTTAAAAAAAACTGAGATCAGATAGAGGGGGAGAGTTCATATCGAAAACGTTTGAAGAATTCTGCAATTCAAACGGCATTCTTCATCAATTGACAGTACCATATTCTCCTCAGCAAAATGGAGTGGTAGAAAGGAAGAACAGAACTGTTATGGAGATGGCAAGAAGTATGCTAACTGAGAAGAAACTTCCTCAAAGTTTTTGGGCAGAAGCTACCTATACTGCTGTCTATCTCATCAATAGGCTGCCTACAAAGTCAATTGATGGGAAGACTCCCATTGAAGCGTGGACTGGTAAGAAACCGACTGTAAGGCATTTGAAGGTGTTTGGTTCTCTTTGTTATGTCCATATTCCAGATGAAAAGAGAAGGAAGCTGGATTACAAGGCTGAAAGAGGAGTACTATTGGGCTACAGTAGTCAATCCAAAGGCTACAGGGTGTTCATGGTTGACAATGAAAAGGTGATTACCACAAGAGATGTCCAGGTAGATGAAGATGCTTATTGGGATTGGAAAGAAAAGAAGGCAATGAAGAACAATCCTAGTGATGCAGTTGAACAAGAAAATCAAGAACTAGAAGATGAAGAGCAAGAAGATCATCTTCTAAATGAAGAGGATTATGATTCGGACACACCTCCAATGAAGGTTAGAACACTTGCTGATGTTTATGAGAGGTGTAATTTTGTTGAAACAGAGCCACATTGTTATGAAGAGGCAGAAAATCAAGAACATTGGAAGAAGGCCATGCAGGAAGAAATCGGCATGATAAACAAAAATCAAACATGGGAATTGGTTGCAAGACCTGCAAATCAAAAGATCATTGGAGTCAAGTGGGTGTTTCGCACCAAGATATGTAAAAGGCAGCTCAAGTGATGATTTGATTATAGTGTCTCTTTATGTTGATGACATGTTGATTACAGGAGCAGATCACAGCAAGATTTCAGCTTTTAAAGCTGAAATGATGAAGGAATTTGAAATGTCAGATTTGGGACTGATGCACTATTTTCTTGGAATGGAGGTGATGCAAAATGAAGCAGGAATTATGATCACTGAGAAGAGGTATGCAGAAAATATCCTGAAGAAATTCAAGATGGACTCATGCAATCCAGCACCAACCCCATTAATTCAGAACACCAAGCTTGCAAAGAATGAAGATGAAGAAGATGCTGAAAATGAGGCATACAGGAGCTGTGTAGGGAGTTTGCTGTATCTTACAGCAACTCGTCCTGATCTTTTGTTTGCAACTAACTTGCTGTCAAGGTTTTTAAATGCCCCCAAGAAGAGTCATGCTGCTGTGATGAAAAGAGTGCTAAGGTATGTCAAAGGCACCACTGATCTTGGTTTACACTACAGCTCATTTAAAGATGCAAAGCTAAAGGCATACTATGATAGTGATTGGGCTGGATGTTTAGATGACATGAGAAGCACAACAGGCTATGTTTTCTTGTTTGGTTTAAATGCATTCTCATGGTGTTCCAAGAAGCAAACCGTTGTTGCTCAATCCACAGCTGAAGCTGAGTATCTTGCTGCTGCCTCCATAGTGAATCAAGTTATTTGGTTCAGAAAAATTATATTTGATCTTAAAATGGAGCAAGAGGAGCCCATGGAACTGTTTTGCGACAACCAGTCCGCCATTGCCATGATAAGGAATCCGGTTGACCATGGAAGAACCAAACATTTCAAGATCAAGTACCATGTAATTCGTGAAGCTGAGAATGATGGGGAAGTTCAAGTCAAATTTTGTTCATCAGAAAATCAATTGGCAGACCTATTTACAAAGCCTTTGCCGAAGAACAGGTTTGATTCATTGAAGAACAAGTTGAATATAAAGTGCAGCTTGGTCAAGGGGGAGTGTTAGTTTATGTGATCAAGCTGCATTAGTGATCAAGCTGTAGTGGAGTGTTAGTGGAGTGTGATCAATAAGTTAGTGGAGCTAATGATGTGATCAAGATGTTAGTGGAATTGTTTCTTTAATTAGAGTATGTTAGGAATAGTGTGCAAGTTGTGTGTGTCTTTTTGTTATTGTAATGTTTTCTTTGTTATCTGATCTTCTTGGTAATCAAGAAGATCAACTTAGTGGATTATGGGTCTCCATGCTGCACTAAGAAGTATGGGTTGAAGGTATGGGCTGCATACAAGTTGCTGCAACAAGTTGGATTTTAGGCTGATTTTCTGCCTATAAATTGAGTCTTGTAATCTGGTTCAAATCAAGTGAAATAAACCTACATTATGTGTTGTTCACTTCACAAAGTGTTCCTTGTCTTGTCCAAATCGTGTTCAAGTCAAGTGTTTGAGAGAATTTGAGAGAAAATTAATGCAACAGTAACCAAGAAAACCAACCTGAGTGTTCTTCAGTTTTCTGGAAATTTTCCAGTTTTTCCCAGAAAACATCGATGTTTCAATCACAACATCGATGTTTTTTGCATTCTGCCAAATTTGTTTAAAAGCCCCGAATCAACCAAACATCGATGTTTTAACCCCAACATCGATGTTCTAGCAGCTCGGCAGAATTAGTTAAAGTTCCAGTAGCCTAAAAACATCGATGTTCAACATCCAACATCGATGTTCTTGAGCCATTTCTGAATTTGTTGAAGATTAAAAGGCAACACTATCTCCATGAGGGATTATCCTTTGGGATGTTTTATCCTTAATTAGCCAGTTCTTTTAGGGTGATATCCTTCTCTTTTGTTAGAAGGCAAGCAAATACTGTCGCTCACAAGCTAGCAAAAGTTGCTGTAACTCCTTGCATTGTAAGGCTCCGGATTGTATTTAAGTTGACTGCTTTAATACAGTCATAAAGTTTTATATAAAAGAAGAAAAATAGTATCGATACATAAATAGTAGTTCTTAAATAGTACTATCGATATGTATGACAGCGAAACTGAGCTATTCAATTTGCTGCTCAACCTCATACAGTGGCGTAGGGCTGGGGAGTTTAAAAACCGGTCACCAATAAGGGCTTTAAAAGATCTACTAATAGGCTCCTTATGCGTGGTCATGATCTGCACCTGGGCCACATCAAGGTTGCTACTGCCCTCAAAATCATTAAATAAGCGAATAAATTTGCCAAACTGGACTGAAATATTCATGAAGAATTCCTGGCACCACGCCTGGGGTGGGGTGCCGTAGATGTTGAGCCAGCAAACCCGGTTTAATGCAAAGTCATCTTCCTCCCATTCCTTAACCAGCAGAAAAACTTCACTAATCCATGATTCTCCATCCTGAATGCACACGAGCATGGACTCCCTCGTATCAAAGGATATCAAAACATATTCTCCTCCCAGCGTCTTGACATCTACTTTTAACTCCAGCATTATTCTGAAATAACTCAGCAATAGTTCTTGTTGCAGCTTTGACTTTGAGCATACCAAAAGCGCAAGCCTTCAACTTGTCCAAAACCACCTTGGTTGGTGAGAAAAACTATGTTGGCATCTTTCCTTACTTACTCTTTGATTTCTGGTTTGGACGAAGATGATGAGGCAGTTCCTACCACTTGAGAGTAGGATATTCCTTCTCTTGCCTTCCTGTAATCTCTGAACACCCTATGATGCTTTTGGGCTTGATTTCTGCCATCTCTCTGTATACATCGGACGGAAGCCATCCAGAGGGGTTGTTCTCCACATAGACGGACACAAATCTCTCTTCTTCCACTGGTTTTTTGGATATATTCCTTCGACCACCTGGAGAAAAAAAAACAGGCTTTGTCTGTTGATGAGCCCCCTGTTCCTTTCCTTTGATTGAACGAGCATGACCTGATGCATCCCTCGGAGGGATGCATCAGCAAACTGCATGTTTTCTCCTTCCCCTGTGTATGTGATATTATCAAACATACCTAGAGTTGGGTACCGCCAGCAGCAACGCTACTGATAGCTAGGCTATTTAATTAGTCTGCTTGATGTGTTGTCAATCTCTACTGGCTGCTGTGCTTGCTACTCATGATACTTGACGATGATACAGATAGCGAGTGGATCACTATAACGAGCTTAGGGGGGCGCATCTGAAGTGGTATCTCCCGCTGCAAAGGGAAGTGGAAGCTTAACTCAGACGGACTGTCACACAACCTGGAAACAAATTAGGCTGCTGCTGGTGGATGGAGTCATTCGGGGATCATAATGCCATTTTCTTATGTTTTTAACGATGGGTTCATAATGCCAATCGGATCTCTTTCTGGGTTTGGTTATGGATGTGGGCTCCTGTTGTAGCCTGCCTGACATGTCAATCTGGGAGATTAGAGATCTTTTGGGGCGGGAATGGAGTGTAATTTCTATAGTGCATGTGTCCAAAGAAGCTAGCTAACATATATGGTAGCTGATTGCGTAGCTAAATTAACTATACATTTTGATTTTGGCCCAACTACCTAGCAGCAATCTCGAAG
This sequence comes from Turnera subulata, assembly GCA_028386065.3. NCBI lineage: Eukaryota > Viridiplantae > Streptophyta > Magnoliopsida > Malpighiales > Passifloraceae > Turnera > Turnera subulata. The sequence continues at coordinate 131,234 of JAKUCV010006415.1, forward strand.
AATAGACTGGGAGGGGACATTCTTTTTCTAGTCCCATTTGATGCAACGTAATTTTCTTAATATATAACATCAGTTTCAGTTGTCTTTTGAAGGGGATTGATTGTTTCGTTTTTGTTATTTTTTTTTTCTTTGGATTTTTTCTAGGACTTGGATACATGTCAATATGCGCCAGCGCGTGCTTTCACAAGTATCGGCAGGTAGTTCTCTATCCTTTGGGATCGAGCTTAAAGGGGTGATGCGCTAGAAATAGATGCGTGGGTCTTCAGGCAAGGGTTTGGGCTTACTGTACATCATAGCCGTCCGATTTGATCACAAGGGTCCTGCTTCACTTTGATAGCAGGGGCCACAGTCTTCCCGCAGTTTAAGTTGGTTGGCACTTGGCAGCAAAATCTATGTAACTGTACATAGAAATGAACGGTACTACTTAATAGGGTAGTGCATCGATGATCGATCAAAAAATAAAAAAGAAAAAGGGTAGTGCAGCAGTGGTAGTGGTGGTCGTTTCGTTTGTCTAGATAGGGGTACTACGGTAGTACTTAGTAGTAGTAGTAGTTGTGGTGGTCGTTGTCAACCTCACGGAGAAGTTGTCTCTCTCTTTCCGGGGCAAACTTACTGAGGGGAAAGCAAAGCAAGCATCCATGTCACTGGAAGTGGGGCCAGATGGGTCTGGTTCTCCAGCACAAGGGTACTCTTGCATGTTCTACAAGCTAATGGTTCCTTCCATCCTCCAGGACAAGAAGCTGGTACACTTTATAAATTCAGATCACGATCTGTTTACTTTCTTGTTCTTTAATTTGTTGGTTACAGAGAAAAAAATGAAATAAAAAAGAAAGAAGAAAAGATAGTTCATGTGCTCCTAATTTTGTTGTAATGTTAAACCCTGGAAGTAATTGGTTGGCGGGAAAACTGAGATTGTCAGGTTTCCATTCGCAGTTTTACACTGTTTTTGGCCCCCAAATTGTTTATTTTTGTTGCTAGTGTTTTGAGCTTGGATAATGCTTGATGATTCTCTAACATTGGAAGTAGAATTGAAGCTTCTGCCTCGGCTGCTAAAAACAAGTTAAATAATTGTTACTGCAAAAAGAGTCAAAGATCAAGATTTTAAATCAAGAGATCGAATATTTGCATGGTTTACTCTTCTCACTCACCCCCATTCTCTGGCGAATTTAGACATTTTTTAATGTGTAATTGGTAGAAACTAATGACATCTCTGTTTTCATCAAATGACATGTTAATTGATTTTGTGCCAAAACAGAAGATCCCCAAGAAGTTTGTTAAGAGATATGGAGATGAACTTACTGCTTTTGTCACTATCATTGTCCCTGATGGTCGTATGTGGCTAATTGAACTGCAAAAAGTTAACGCCGAGTTATGGTTTCGCAATGGTTGGCAAGAATTTATGGAATTCTACTCCCTTGGCACTGGGCATTTCTTGGTCTTCAGATATGAAGGGAAATCCCGATTCAATGTTCACATATTTGATTTGACTGTTTCAGAGATTAAATACCCATTTAGTGCTCCTGTTAGCTTGTGGAAACCCAATCATGACATGGGCGTACAGTTAAATCCAAACGAGCTTGGTTCCATCAAAACAGAAGGTCCTGCCGGAAGGAGGAGGACGAGAGCTGATACTTGTATGTTCTGTGTAGGTTAGCTTTCTACTTTATGGTAGTTCTTAAAGGAAGGTTCTCTACTTTTAATTTGCTGTTGGAAAATGCAGATGAACATGAGGTCCCAGGACTGCAGAAGGTGGAAGCAAAGTCATCGCGGCTTAAATTGGTTTCAGAATTCTTCAGTAGGAGGTGGAGACCAGTAACTCCTGAAGAGAAAGAGAGGACGGTACGTGCTGCTTACATGTTAAAGCCTGAGAATCCTTTCTTCAGGGTTATCTTGAGAGCATCGTATGTATACAGGGGATACCTTATGGTGAGCCCTTGACTATTACATGGTTTACTGGATTTTTGATTCATGATACATATATATATATATATATATATATATATATATATATGTATATATATATGTATATATGTGCGTTTTAGGGTTTGTGAAATCTTTTTGTTCTGCAGCACATCCCATCTGCTTTTGCTCGGGTATATTTGAAAAGAGCAACAGGATTTGTCACCCTCCAGGATTGTAGCGGAAAGCAATGGCAAGTGAGGTGTGTTTATAAGCATCGTCAGTCCAGTTTCAGCCAGGGATGGCCGGAATTTGTGTGGGAAAATAAGCTGGAAGAAGGCGATGTTTGTGTCTTTGAGCTGATTGATGCCACTGCTTTTGTGCTGAAAGTTACAATCTTGCGTGTTATTGAAAAGGCAGAGAATGTTTCTTGATCAACTTGCCATTTTACTTGTAGTTCCTGGCATATAACTAGCAGATCATTTCCTCCTATGATAGCTCTACTTCCGGAATCTGGTGCTAATTGTTTTCTGCAGTCGTTTGATATGTTCTGATAGACTCAAAATTTCATCGAATCAAGGCAGAGACCTATTCTCACAAAACATTGTACTTTCTACTATTGTCTGCATCATGACTACACACATCTTTTTCGGACATAAGTATGCATGATGCTGTTATATGCTAATGCCCTATGGGATGATGTTTGCTTCTTGGGGGGTGGTTTCAACCTGTAAATATATCAGGTCCTTGCTTAATGCCACAATTGTTTTCCTGGGTTGGAAATATTTCGTGACCTATTCTTGTTTGGATACAAATCCTCCGTTTCTAACAGAGAAACCTATTACTAGTAGGCGGCAACCAAAATAAGGTAGAATGGAGAATAATGTTTTTTCACATCAACAAGGTCAAGAAAAAAATATGATTAATTTATAATCAAAATTAATACAATAGGTCAATCAACTGTATATATATATAAAAAAACTCTCATATAGGGGTTAATTGGAAAAAAAATTCTCCTCAAAGTTATCCCCCAAACCAAAAATATTTTGATGCCACTACAGTACGGAGTTAAGACTTGAGATCTTGCACTGGAATTAATTGAAAAAAATTTTAACTTTAAAACTGAACAAAAAAAGTTGACACGTATTACGAAAGAAAAATGCATGTCCAACAAGCCCAAAAGAAAGCCGAAAGTTCCAGTGAATCTTCTCTATGAAACGGAAAACGTCTCCTTTCTGATATCGAGCGGCATGTCACTCCACGAGCCGCCGACATGACGTCTATTAACCCGAACCTACTACCACTACTAGCTGTTTTCTTTCCCGCTGTTCCTCTTTTTCAGCCGAAACACGACCACCCCGCCAAAAAGGGTTAAAAACTGGGAGCTGCGCGTCGGATTGACGGCGGAGGCGCGTGGGAGATGATACATGCCTGCTCCTTCTCACTACTTCCTAAGGCCTTGTGAGTGTGTCTTCTCAATCTTCTTTCTTTCCCTACCGTTGATCTGTTTTTACTGATTATCCAGTCTTACTTTTTACTTATCTTGTATGTGAAAGTAATCACTGGTAGTCTGGTAATCACCTCAGGTGTTCTTCTACAACTGTTTGTACCAGAACAGGATCTGTTTGAGTGTAAACAATAATCTAATGCATGTCTTTTTCTTTCGAGTATAGAAATGTTGGCGCCTTGGCTGCAAAGTGGCCGTTGAATTTTCCGTTGAATCGGCGGCAGAATTATTCTGTTAGCGTTAGGTCAATTAGAATGGAGGATGGTGGTGATTGCACACCAAGAGCTTGCAATAAAGCTGAGCCGAGGGGTGCTTTGATAGTGCTAGAGGGATTAGACCGTAGTGGCAAGACTTCACAATGTAGTAGATTGCTCGCTTGCTTGGAAGGAATGGGACATTCTGCTGAGTCATGGAGATTTCCGGATCGAACCACAAGCGTCGGACAGATGATAGCTTCGTATCTTTCGAGTAAATCGCAATTGGATGATCGCACAATTCATCTCCTATTCAGCGCAAATAGATGGGAAAAGAGGTAGTGTTTCCTTCCCTTTCTTTCCCTATCATTGGTTGGGTTGTGTATTTTTGTTCATTTGGCTATATTCTGCATGACCCCTGCTGCTATTCTTGATATGCATAAGTGGAAAGAAATGTGCTGCGTATAGTGTGGTGTTAAGTTGTTACCAGCAGATGGCATCTCTATGGTGAATGAGACTGTAGCTCAAGTGGAATCGTGGTCGTCTTTCAGTGTTGAAGGTCTAGAGTTCGCCGTAGCCTGTATAACCAGAAAAGTGAAACAAAAAATAACTAGCCCATGTGAATTGCTTTTGAATATTGTAGCTCTGTGGTGCATGCGTTGTGTCCTCTTCACTTGAAACTATATTGTTCACGTGCTGAAAATGCCAAGAAAGAAATGAGAATATTTTAATTGCCAATGTTTATTTCCAATATATGAAAAGGTCTTTTTTGCAGATCATTTATGGAATCTCAACTAAAGAAAGGAATAACTCTCATTGTTGACCGTTATTCCTTTTCTGGAGTGGCCTTCTCAACCGCTAAAGGACTCCCTGTTGATTGGTGCAAGGTGATTCGTGGTTGAATATGTTTCCAATTGATGATTGTGATTTTTTTTTTTTCCGGTAGAATAGTTAAGATTCGGTCTTTGTTTTTTTCAGGCACCTGAGATTGGGTTGTTTGCTCCAGATGTGGTTGTGTATCTCGACATACCTCCTGAGGTAATTGGTTTACACTCTAGTGTCTTGGGTTAGACATTGAATAAGGAAATCATACAGACCGTGTATAGACCATCAGGTCAACTGTCTTTGTGATTCTCCAGTGGACTAAAAGTGATAGCAACTCTCAGTAGGATCTCAGATGATAGCTTCGTGAAACAAACACCCTCACACACAAACCAAAAAAAAACAGAAACTACCATGAGGATAGCAAATTCGCTTAGGGATTGGTCTAATTTCAGTTATGTTTTGGTGTTTTCTTTCAGAAGATCCAATGATCATTTGTGTAGCCATGTCAATCACCTGGTAGAGACTGCTATTGTCAAATTATACATGTTTAGATATTATTGAAATGATCACTGTCATATGGATGGTTCTTTTTCCATCGGATTGGCAGCTGTTCTCTATCTTGAAAGAATCATCTATATGTAAAACATTAATAGATGGAATTAGTGTCTTCCTAATTTGAGGTGAACTGTCCTTTTTTTTGCCATTTATTTCCAGGTATTGCAATTTGTCACATGTAGTTGGTGAAATAATTTATGTTCCTCCTAATATTACTAAAACTTACGATGCCATTCCAAAATCATCAGGTAGCTGCAGCAAGAGGAGGTTATGGCCATGAAAGATATGAGCAACTTGAGTTCCAGAGGAAAGTTGCGCAATGTTATCTTGCCCTTCGTGATCCCTCCTGGAAGGTATTCAGCATTTTTATATCCCCTAAATCTCTAGTTCTTTATAATCAAGTCTTGTTTTCATGTGTTGTTTAATTTGGTTCCACTACATGTACTCTTTGGTTGTTATGTGGAATTTCTTGCTATTTCTTAAGGTTTTTCAGTCTTCAAGCTGTTTGATCCTCCACCCCCACCAGATTTTTCCCGCCACTTGTATCCTGTTTGATTCCATCTCTGGAGCCAATATTATTGTGCTGTGATTGTTATCCGCCATAAATGTATTTCCTGAACTGAGTGCAGGTCGTGGATGCTTGCCAAACCATAAAGGATATTGAAAGACAGCTGAAAGAGATTGCATTAGATCATGTTACAGCATGTAAAAATGGAAGACCGCTATCAAACCTCTGGCTCCGTTAACTCTCACTTGGAAGAGTATTTTCTGCTTGCACGTCGGAAGGTTGTGCAAAATACTGTCCGTTCTAACAAAATAGTATTGTGATGTATGGTGCTAGTTGTCCAAAAATATTGAAATTGATTGTCACTAGTAATGAAGAAAATGTAGAAGGACATGGCACTTGCTTCCACTATGCAGGGGAAACTGTATACACGACTTTGCCTGGGAACCACAATGATAGAAGGTTAACCTTTCTTTTCTTTTATTGACCTAGAGATTAAGACGTTATCAAGAGATACTATTTTCTTCCAAAACATGAATATGTGCTTCAAAGAGAGAAAAATATGTACACCACTCGGCTGTTGCCTGTAAGCCACAAAGATCTTCAAAGTCTTCCTACATTCGGGGCTCCATAAATCAACATTTTCTGCTCGTTGTTGGGTCCAAAAGAGCCCAAATTGTTACCTACTATCCGCCCGTGGCCCCGCTCTGTTATTCTGAATGTAGAGAACATATCTGGATGACTTGGACATTGACCTGAAAGGTCCTATATAATGCGGGCCTACGTCTTGTCCTTTTTGAGTTGTCATGAGGAAACAGATAAAACACATGGATTATCTTACTTGCTGACACCTGATGTTTTGAACTGACATAAACAGCCACCTGTATTGCCTAATTAACCAAGTTCATGCATCGTCAAACCAGAATTCAGTATTATATTGACTCGAGAGTTTGAGGATTCCAACTAGGCATAGAGTGAAGCCCCACAGTGGGATTTTGTTCTAGAATGGCTCCCAGCAGTGTAGGATGCAATGCGAGTCGTCGCCAACGATTAGTATCCAAGGCGCCGAAGTTAGCAGTACTGCAGTATTTCTACACCCCGATCATCTCAAGCACTTTGGAAGAGAAGAAGCTGGTAATATATGTGCCACTACTTTTTTTTTTCTGTCTTGCATGCATGCATGCAGTCAATTATTGTTGTTGCATTTCTATAATCTCAGTGTTTTGCATATGCTTCTTGTAGGAAAGTTGAAACCCAGTAAATACTAGAGGAATGTATCATATGTATCTTAAAATCTTTTTGCATGCATACGCTGAAGGTTAGCTGTAATGTTTTGATGGAAGTAAGAAAGTCTGGCAAACTCTTTGTAAATTAGCAAGAAGTCGCATTCCAAATTATTCTGATAAAATATGCAGAATTCAGATTTTTATGCATGTGTGAAATGTACAGAGGAGTTGAAAAAATGCATTACATATTTCAATTGACTTGTGAAATGCTGTAAATTGCAGGTATTGCTTTATAGCTTATCATTTGATTACAAGAATTTACAAAGTGATGTACTTTTCAGCTGAAAATTAGTAATTGGAAGTTTGAATTGAGAATGAACGTAGAGTGACAGAATGCGTGCAATTATTCAACTCTGAGATTTTCTGTTAACTACTTCCGCTTAGTCTAACTCAATTTTAAATGCCTGCAGAAGATTCCATCTAAGTTCGTCAAGAAATATGGAAGTGAACTTGGTGATGTCGCCAAAGTGGTTGTTTCTGATGGCCATGCTTGGAAAATGGGATTAACAAGAGGCTTAAAAATGATTTGGTTTGATGGTGGCTGGCTAGACTTTGTGGAGCATTACTCAATCAGTAGAGGGTACCTTTTGTTCTTCAAGCATACAGGCCTCTCTACTTTCCATGTCCACATACTTGATAAGACTGCTTGTGAAATTGAATATCCAAGAAACGGACCAAGCAGAAATAATGGCCAGAAACTTGTAGTCCATGATGAGAATGAAGACGAATATGAAAATTTGGATTGCAAACTTTATTATTTGAGAAGCAGAGATCTTGGAAAAGTTGCTGGTGAAGGGGAATCTAGCAAAAGGCACCTTTCTGTGTCCAACCTGAATTTGGGTGTTACGAAGAGCGGTAAGCATGTTACTTTTCAGGAGAGCTCAAAACCTGAGCCATTTAAAGATCCAAAGAATGTAGAAACTATGCAAAGAGAGCATCCTGAGATGACTACAGGATTAGCTAATGAATCAAGGAGCGGGCACATGAATGGAGACAACATGTCCGGACCACATGGGTACTCGCCTAATGTGACAGAGGACAAAAGACAAGCTAATCCTAAAGCAGAGTCTGGTAAGAACTTTTGATTGTGGCTAAAGTGAACGATTCTTCTCACACCCATCTACATTTGATGTTGCTGAATTGATCAAATGCAGTTGATGACGAGTTTGTGCAAAGTGATGAAGATGTAGAAGTATATGCTGGTGGTTTTACAAAAGCAACCCAGAGAAGTGCTGGGGCAATTCGTGCTGCCAGAATGTACAAGCCTCAAAATCCTTCCTTCATGGTCTTGCTACGACCATACAATATCTACAATAATCTTTTGGTGAGAAAACCTGTAGAATTTAGGGATGAAATTTTCAGGTTCATCATCAATTTCTGACGTGGTTTGTCCTCTGCAGAATGTGCCTCATGGTTTTAGTCAAAAGTACCTGAGTGGAGCATCAAAGCTTGTTAAACTTCAGGTCCCTGATGGCAGAGAGTGGCCTGTCCTGAAAGTTTCTGCCATAAGAACTGCGGTAAGGCGTGTGCCTCTAAGACTTGGAAAGGGATGGAGTGGATTCAGGAGGGAAAATAATCTGGAAGAAGGAGATGTCTGTGTCTTTGAGTTAATCAAGAGGAACTGTCCTGTCCTGAAAGTTTCAGTATTTCGTGTTGCTCAAGATGATGGGCCTGTAAATGAATCGCCACGTTTAGTGTATGTAACACACGAGGGGCAAGATTGTACAAGGTACTATGTCTGATATCTTGTTAATTAAATTCTCTTCTGTTGATTGCCACGAAGCTTGGAATCTGATTTATTTGATAATCCTTCACTTTCCAGGCAGCTTGACGCCGTGGATAACAGAGAATAGTGGCAGAGGCTTTTGTATTACTAGACTGGTTGTATTGTGATGCTTTCCTGTAATTTTTGCTTTGTACATATGGGGGGAGACAGGGGCTTTATCACAGGAGTAGTTCCACTAGTATCTGTTTCTTTTTCCTTTTTTTTTTTTCCTTTTCTGAAACTAGTTCCTGGCCTTTGCTTATGTTACAACTTTTGTGACTGTAATTGGGCCTGTATATCTTGATCTGCTTATGTTTTAGTTACTGTCTTGGCAGCCATGACTATAGTTGCTCTCGCACTTCTCTCTTTCTGATCACTTTCTTGGTTACAGTTGTGACAAATATCTGCTAGCTGATTTCATTTTCTGCGGACAGATTGGTCCTGCGCTCGTTGTATTTCTGTTTGTTTTCATTTACTACTCGAAAATGATCCCAAAAAGAAAAGTATAACTTGAAGAAACATATGGTTCATATATAAGAGGCTAATATATTATATGGACATCTTTTTTCCCCCTAATCAATCCTGGCAAAATATTTTCAAAATTCCGTGGATGATGATAGATTATATGGGTCATACCTACCACGTACCCAATATTAAAACAGGTCAATTCTATTGAGCAATCGCAATTGTTATATTAGCACCAATTTTTTAAAGAAATAATGGGTCATTTTTCTTTTTCTCGCCGGGAAACATAGAACTGATATTAACTATTGCAGGTCCTTGCATAGTAGATACGCCAACTGTTCAGGCGGGTCCGCAACCCATGTTAGAGGGCATGTGTGCCTCACAGCACAAAATGTGGACACATTAGGATTGATGGACCAAAATTAGCAATTTGAGTGTGGGATCATTTATATGATTAACCCCTTTGAAATTAACATCAACATATGTGGGCTAATTCAAAAGCAACGCAGCCTTACAAATCAACTTGAAATTCACATGACTTGGCTTTGGCGAGTAGTAAAATACAAGATGGTTTTATGAAATGATGTAAATGGAAGTGGGCCAACTGACGACTTTAGAGTAGTCAATAAGTCAATATTGAATTAACCGAGTTTAGGAAGGACAGAGTAAAAGGTGAATTTTTCCTGGCGAATAGGATATCATTTTTACCGTCTGAATCTATGTTGTCAGAACGCCAAATGCATGATCTTGCCTCAGACAATAGACATAAAAATGGAAAGTTTGAGCATTGATTCCCCAAACCCAAAAGAATATGGTAACGTTATTCTTCACTCAAGTTGTGGGTATGCGCTAAGTATGAGTGCTTTCCTTTCCAATAGTACACACAGCACAGGTCTTTGTTTTCCACTATATCTTATCTTTGTTTTCTGATCTGGTGGTTCAGTTTTCAAGGTCTCTCCCACTTCTTAGAGCTTGATCGATTTTATGCTATAAACATAGCTCTCTTGTGGCCAAGAACTCTACACTTCTTGGTTTTCTCTCCTTGGTAAGACAATAAAACAAAGACAGGTCTCAGAAAGAATAGAGAAGAAGAAAAGCAGCCAGCTTTTCTTGTTTTTCTTTGATTCTATATTGTGTCAAGAAACAATGAGCGAAATGAGGAGCATGAGGTCAAGTGGACCAGACTCTGGGAAGAAGAGGAAGTTCGGTGTTTTCTTCAAAGTAATTCTTCCGCCTACACTTGAAGACAACCAAATGGTAAGTCCTTCAATTGGAGGAAATGATAACAGAGAACTGAGCTTTGGTTTTTATTCAAGAACTGCAACTTTGATATGTCATATTTTTTTTTGGTTTCATAGACTGTCAAACTAACTCTGAGAAATTGCATGCAGGGCTTTCCACCAAAGTTTGTGCGGAAGTATGGCCATGAACTCTCAGATTCTGCCTCTCTCACCCTTCCGGACGGTCAAGTTTGGCACCTTGGAGTAACTAAAAGAAAGAAAGAAATTGTGCTTGACAAATTGTGGCCAAAATTTGTTAAACACTATTCCATAACTGATGGCCATTTTCTGGTCTTTGAATACAAAGGAATGTCTTGTTTTGATGTCAATATCTATGACACAACTTGTTGTGAAATTCAATACCCGGGATGCGATGGAGATATCCACAATGAAGAACACCGAGGTCAAGAGAAGCCAAGCCATAGGAATACTAGTAAGCTTTTGCTATTTTCATAATTATTCCTTTTATGGTAGTGATTTCTACTTGTTTTTTGTTTAGATTCTATAGTAATTTTTTTATTTTTAATTATTCCAATGTTTAATAATTAATTGCAGCTTGAAAAATGTATGTAATTGCAGGAAGAAACAAAGGGGAGTGCATCATGGCAATTAAACCAACCAAATTGGCGTCCGCTTCTCAACAAAGCCGCCGAGCTATTGAAAAAGCTGAAAAGTATGAGGCTCAAAATCCTTCTTTCATGGTTCTGTTGTCCAAATATGGCAAATACCAAATCGTAAGTATTATAATTAAGTACACCCATCATTTCATTTATGAATTTTTTCTGGCCCAATATGTAAGCAATGCCTGTTAATTAACAGTGGATATATGACTAATGCAGTATGTGCCTACTAAATTTGCGGAAAAGTATCTGAGTGGGGTTGGAGACAGAGACAAAATCCAAATCTATGGCTCAAATGGAGGAGAGTGGCAACTTCAATTTTCTCGCAGAGAGGGGAAATATCGAGCTTATTTTATGAATGTTGGTCGGAGTGAATTTACTTGGGAGAATGATTTGGGGATTGGTGATGTCTTAGTTTTTGAGGTTGTTAATGGGGAAGATGCTGCTCTGAAGATGACCATATTTCATGCCGATGAGAACAAATTTGGTTAAAAATTTCATGCCAATTACAGACCTACTGTGTAAGGTGTATTTTTTTTTTTGTGTTTTCAACTAGCTTGTGACTTTGGAGTTCGTCTTTGAATGAAGAATTCTGGTTAGAGGAGTTAAAGGGACACTCCACTTAATTTGATGTTCAATATTGAATCTGTAGTTCCCCATTTTATCTTTCTTGCGAAAAGACCACTATCCATTTTTATTGCAAACAATCTAAATGTGGCTTTCTCACCAAATAATCTTAACAACTGATTTAAGATCAGAAATACTTTTTCTTCACTATCATGTTTACTGCAAGAACGGTTCTTAATTGAGTAACACGATTTAAAAAGCAAAATCAAACAAGAAAGGGGGAGTTCATTAGAACGGACAAAGACAATGAAACATTTCCATAAATAATCTTAGTAATTGATAAAAATCTATATGTTTGCTGGATGAATAAAGTAGGGTCCAAGGAAGGGGTTTAATTATATGCTTTCAGATAAATAGAAAAAATAAGAAAGGGGGCTAAGCTTATACTGAATGTGCTAGTTCATACCAATTGCATATTTCTCAAGCTTGTACATAGCTTTGCCGAGTAAACTGAACTGCCAAATACCTGTATATATGTGTTTGTGGATTCTTCATCATTTCATGAGTATTGCTATACTATCTAGATTTAAGAAATGATTTATAATTGCGACAAAAAAAAAAGAAATGATTTATAATGATGTCATGTATAATTTCCCATCCCCAGCCAACCTGGTTTGATTACAAAATCGGAAGCTTACCACAACCTAAATATATATAATAATGTTTTCAGATTGGTGAAGAAAAAAAAAAAGTACTCATAAATTAATGAAGTCGTTAATGGTAATGGACTGGATTGTTTGAACGAGCACTAGAATTTAGTTTGTGCAAGGAAATGCTGTAAAATGGAAGCAGGTGAACTGACAACTTCAGCGTACGAAGATTTGCATGGATTCGGAACTTACTTTGTTTAGATACAAGTTCTTGAAAACCTACAAAATCCAAACGAATTAGCCTTTCTTTTGTCTGTCTTGACTGAAATGATATAAAGCTGCTTTGGAAAGTACTGCTAGTAGTTAAAGGGACCTTTTACTTTGGCGCAGAAAAAGGCTAGTTAGGTAGCCCCGGAACTCAGAACTGAGGAAGGATGGGACAACTTAGGTGATGCTTTGATTTGCAAGATTTCGACCCAAGAATCCAAGGTTGGAATGGTCAAATAAAACTGGAACAAACATGGTGCACCGAGGGAGATCCTTCAATATATCAAAGGATGGCAATTATAAACAGAAAAAATGCTTATTTAGCTGCAGAATAACTGCAGCAGATAAAAAACAATAGAATACTATAATGTCACTGTGGAAAAAAATAGTACTGTAGAGAAAATCTTGTAGGAAATTAAAGTTATAAGAGAGATAAAAAAATTTACCCTCCATCAACTCTAATAAAAAAGAGAGTAGAAAGTGAAGTTTTACCAATGTCACTGGCGAACCAATCAGGAGAAAGAAGAACCTGCAGTACTGTCAGATCACCAAATGAATGAGCTTGCCAGAAAACATGAAAAAGTAAAGTTCCAGCTTTGACTCCGCAAATAATCCTATCTACCGTACCCGATTCTCCGTATTTCAAAAAATCTTCTCTGTTAGTACTAATGTCTTGAAAGAAGTTAGTAGGTGGCTGCCTCATTATAATTGTCACCTACTTTAGTATTTTTTGCAGAAGAGAAACCAGATGGCCAAAGCTTTTAAAACAGACACCAAGAATCTCATCAAAAAAAAAAAAAAGAAAAAGACACCAAGAAAGCTGAAATAAAAAACCAAGGCTTAGTTTGGGGTATCTCACTCTTTGAACCACTGAGTAAGAGATAAGCTACAGGGGTGGGGTGGAGGTGGTAGGTAAAAGCTGCACCACCATCTCTAAGGACTCATCCTAAACAGCTCACACTTTACCTACTACCTTCCCCTGTCCCTGTAGCTTTATCTCTAACTCATTCCTCCCTGCAATCATCGTTCTCTGCATCTTTCATAGGCCACGGGTACTCCAGGGTGGCAATAACAGCAGGAGAAGGTGAATCTATCTAACTTGTTCTGTCTTAAACTTTGACTGTGTCAATATGTAGTTTTATGTCTTTGTTATGAAGTAAACATGTCATGAAGCTCACTCAGTCCACTCCATTGACCCAGGAACCTGAAGCTTTCATCAGATTGGCTGTCGGAAGTAAGAGGTGAAGTTGCAGCAGTGGTTGCTGTTGCCGTTGTAGCTGGAAAACTAGAGGGGGTTTTTACGGAAACCTGATAAGATTTTCCATCAGAGCAGCATGAGGAGGCCAAGTGAAACACAGACTCTCTGACCACGAGATAGTTTCACTGCTTCTTCGATTCCGGTTATACTTGAAGACAGTAAACTGATAAGTCTTTGCCTTTTGGTTCCTTTACTGTTAGTTAAATTAACCACGCTTGATATAGTCATTCATCAAAGAATCTCTTTAACATTGGAAATTGATTGGCTCCTGCATGTGACCCGTGACTTTATTTAAGCATCACTAAGAGAATAGAAAAAAAGTTCTTTTACTATGAGATGGTAGGTTTTTCTTCTATTTGCAGAGGTTATAGAAACTAATCTGCTGTTGTGTTGACTATGCCATTGCTAATTTATGGTTTATGCTAATAATGCTTTACTTAATCTTGTGGTCACAGTATCACTTATGACACATTCTTTCAACATCTTGACTTCTTACAGCACAGCTAACTTTATTTTGAGTTATTGCGCAGGGTCATCGTCTAAAGCTTGTGAGGTATTGTGGCAGTGAACAAGCTAGCAGATTTTGCCAAACTCATCTCCTTCCTAACAGTCGAGTTTGGCAGATAGGATTAACAAAAGGATGAAACGCTGGAGAGTGGTGAGCTTGATATGATACGGACCCTGTCATTGCTTAATTAATCTTTCGGTTACATATTATATATTAATTATTAGTACGCCCGTTAACAATGCATCCCGTTAACAATGCATAATGATTAATGCAGGATGTGCCAGCCAAACTAGATTTGCCCGAAAAAATATGTGAGTAGGGGTGGGGGTAAGGAACCAATCCAAATCCATGGTTCTAAAGGGGAATGGCATCTTCAATACATCGCCAGGGATTGAACAAGATATTATGTGGAACAAATTTGCTTTTAGTAGATATAGTAGTTTTTTTTCACTTATACTAATATGTTCCGTTTAGTAATGTAGGTTCGTGATAGAGAGAGCATGCGACGTTGAGAGTCGCATATTTCGTGTTGATTTGAATACCGGTTCATCTAATTTAGCGAGAAATTTGTCCGGGATTCTGATGAGCACGAAATATTGTGACTTTCAATGCAGCATCCTCTCCATGACGAAGAGTTATTAAATGAACTTTTTTACTTTGTATATATATATTTTTTTGGTGTTTTCAATTACTTGTGACTTTCCCTTGTGATGAAGCAAGTCTTGTTAATAGGAGTTAGCTGCGGGTCTACTAAAAATTTTAACTCGTCTTTCATATTTCATTTTGGGTTTTTGGGGAACCTTTTTCTTTTTTTTTTTTTTTTGAGAATACCACATTTCTAAAACTCGTGCCATCTAAAAATGTGATGGATTCTCAAAACCTGGATAGTACCCTATAAATATATTATGTCTATTTTCTAACGAACACCTGCCAATTATCCACAATGGTGACGCCGTAATTCCTATACACACTTTGTTGGGTTTTCGCCCGGAACAAGTTCATAAAGAACACAAACATGACTTTCTAATTGAAATGCCAAACATATGAATCTTGCACTAAACTACCCAAGCTTTTATCCCTTCGGTATAAGGAGGACTGGTCCTTTACTGGGGAAAAAAATCCTCAAGCTCATATTAATCTCTTACGTGGAACCCAGAGGAAGATACCTTTTTGTTTCTTATGTGTGTAGGAACCCTAAAAGCTAGATGGGATCTAAAAAACACCCAAGGATGCTGCCGATACACTACAAGTAATTTTGGCAAAGGAAGATGCCGTTTAGGCGTGTTAGCCTTTGGAAGTAGACGATCCGGCCCGGTCCTTTTGTAGGGCAAAAACCGTACACACAGACTCATCACTTGAACAAGTATTTGGCCCATTGAAGATGGGAAGCGGATTTAGAGTTTTATGGCCTTTTGGGCCTGCTGCATTATCTGTGCATCCGTTACTAACCAATTCGAGCTCATTTATCAAACAAACATAAGCTAGGCCATTGGCGTTGGACCCTTTTAAACCCAAAATTAAGTTTGCCTGCCTCTTTCTGGAATTGCATGCTTGCTTTGTGGTTCTCTTGGAAAATTTATATGCATCTTGTTGAGACTGACGTCGCCCAATTCAATTTCCTCATGTTAACATTTTATGTGGCTGTAAACATATTTTTATTTTCAACTAATATACCATTTCTGGATCCTGATTGAAGCTTAAGGTTGCTCGACTTGGCTAAAATGTGTTGTTTTTAACTGAGGGCTTAAAAACTTCTTCATATTTGTTTGAACAAGATTCTCCAGTAATAGTTTGGAATATATTTTTTTCCTTTGAGCAAAAAGACTGTTTTCTTTTACTTTCTCAGCCATTCTTGTCCCACATAAGTGTATTTCTTATGGATATGTGGTTTTTCTTTTTTCTTTTACCTTGTCATCGGGATCCCACTCTTAGAGCTGCATATATGAGTGAATCTCTCAATAAAAATATATATATTTTTTTTTAATACACAAGGACTCCAACCTAGAAGGTTGGATCTTTTATTGAATTTAGAAAGAAGTTGAAAACAAAAGAATATAAGATAACTTGACTTTCATAATTCTAGTTAAGATTTACGCAATATATAAGATAATTTGAAAGGAAATTCACTCAATCCTGGAATAGAAACAAAACGATAAAAGTTAAAAACCCATTACACAAACTAATTTACCATCCTGTAACGGAAAAAAATAATTAATAGTACATCACTGGAAACCTATAGAAAGAGATAACCAAAGAATTGAAAACCCTAGAAAGATGGAAACAGCAGAGACTACCGCCATTGGGCTTTACAGTCCTATATATAACAACAGTGCAAATTCAGAACAAAATTTCAGACGATGACAATTTCGACTCTGTAGAAACTCTGCTATGCATAGAAACAAAAACTCGATTCCTTGAAGCACCAAATTTGTAAGTTTTTGAATATTTTGAAACAAAGTAAATTAGTTAGATACAAACACAGGCAAAAGCAAGTCCATATTAAGGCGTGTGTTGTGGTTTGGCAGTCAATGAGTCACCGAGACAGAACACCCGCAAGTCGCAATCAAGATTCTCCAGCAAAGCCACCATTGCAACACTTTTTCAAGGTCGTTTATCCCGAAACAATCCAATTCAAGAAACTGGTTAGTTAATCCAAACCAAAAAGTTTCTTGTATGCATATATATGATGTGTTTATTTCTTTTATTTCTAGTGCTTGCGTTCTTTCTTGTAAATTTATTATAGTGAAATTGTAGCTGCTAGACATGGTCAGTTGATCGTCTCGTTTCTTAATTTTTTTCTTTCTTTCTTTGTTCTTTTTTATATGCTTTATTGTTATATTGATACAAAGGACTCAGCTATCAGCCACTTTGGTTAAGTACACAAGCAATATACGGTGTAAGAAACTTACCTGATGAACGTGCAGATAATTCCACCAAGTTTTTCAAGAGGGGTTGAGCTGTCTGATTATGTGACGCTCAATGTTCCTGGTGACGGTGGTGCTTGGATAGTGGGAGTAACGAAGACAAATGAGGACATTTTGTTTGACAAGGATTGGCCCGAATTTGTCAAACACTATTCAATTGAACCGGGGAACTTGTTAGTCTTTGGATATGAAGGCCAGTCCTGTTTCAATGTTCGTATCTTTAATGATACTGCCTGTGAAATTCAGTATCCATGTGGTACCGGAAGTCCCTTTACAGAGGAGCAGCAACATTTGCCAGACCCTGAGGAACACTGCGAAGATGGTAATGCTTCTTTAGATGTATTACAATCCAATCCATCCTCAGGTGAAGTAGGAGGGGAACCAAGCCAAATGGAAACTCCTCCCTTGAAGAGAAATCTGACTTCCAGTCAAGGAATTAACAAGCGTCAGAAAATGGATAACCAAGAATTAGATCAGAAAGGCATTTCCAAGTCAGAAAAAGTCCAGGGTGGGTGTGAAAAAAAAAACTTGGTAGTTTATCTATCATAGCATGCTTTTAATGCATATATTATATTGTTTATCACTGAAATAACATTGACCACAGAGGCAGAGAAAGAAGATTGTTTCAAGAAACACAAAAAAGAGGTGCAACCAGATGCTCCAAGCAGATGTGCAAAGGGATTGTCACCAGAGAAAGGGAGTGCAATCCAGGCTGCCAAAATGTTCAACCCCAGAAATCCTTCTTCCACTCTTATCTTGCGATCTCATCATGTAAAAAGGTTTCTTGCGGTGAGTGTTTTCAATCCATTGTGGTAAATAAGTTTTCCCTTGCTGCAGCTCAGAAAGATGCTAAATAGGGACTGCTAATGTTTTCTGCCGCAGTACCTGCCTTGTAAATTTGCTAGGAATTATCTTAGTGGATTGCATGGTCATATTAAATTTCGGCTTCTGGATGGAAGAGAGTGGTCTATTCGTGCCATTGCAAAGCCATGTAAAGGGTTAAGTATATCCAAGGGCTTCCAAGAATTTGTCAAGGATAATAATCTGAAGCAAGGGGATGTTTGTGTTCTTGAGAAAATCATGGAGGAGAATGGTGTTTTGCTGGTCACAATTTTTCGCTCAGATTCTGTTCAATCTGTCCCGGAAATGAACAAGTGCCAGGAAAATAATGCTTCAAAGGCGATGCCAAATTTTGAGGATCAGGCGGGGACTGATAGATCCACGAGGAAGCCTGAGGTGAAGGTATTAGGTTTAGACGATGGGGATGAATCGAAGACCAGAAGTCGGCAGCAGCGGAAAGGTAAGCTTTCAATCTTCTGTGTGTTGTTCCTAATTAACTATCTTACTTCATTGCATTTATCTCTGTGCCAAAAACCTGCAGATAAAAATAATCTGGCTGCAGTTAGAGAAGATGATGACATGATTATCAGTGGAAAGCTCTCCACCACTTTTGCAAAGGCATCTGAACAGAGCAAAAGAGCAACCCGAGCTTCCAAACTGATGAAGTCAAATTAATCCCTTGTCTTGATGTGATCTTGTCGCCAATCTGTTTTAGCAACACTAAAATTGATGAGGCTTCACACTTAATATTGCACTGATAACTAAGCCATTTCATAACACTTGTGAAACTTTGACGTCTCTTAGTTGAATTCTTCCTGATTTATCGAGTATGTACCTGCTGAATTTGCAAAGAAGTATCCGACTGGGGTTGGTGACTATGAACAGACTAAAGTTCAGGTTCCTGATGGGGGAGAATGGATTTTTAGAAGTAAATGGAGAAACTCAGGGGTTCTGTTTTTAAGGATGGACGAGACTGCCTTTTTTGAAGATAATAACTTGACGGTGGAAGATTGTGTAAATTTGCACTGATCAACCCACAGGAATTTTTGTTGAGAGCTGTAATATTTCATGCGTCCTAGGAGTAATTTTATGCATCTTAACATGATATTTTCTTTGGTAAGGGTTACGGAAGTACATGGAATGGGAGGACCAATAATGGTTTGCGATATCAAAATAGGCCTGCGTCTGGTTTGGCGAGAGGACCACTTGTTGCTATGCCTAAATTAAGCTTCAGCTTTTATGGCTTCATGTTATGATCAAAGGCTCAAATAGTATAAAGTACTTTGTTCTTAGAATGGATTTTGCTACTGCTTCTCTGAATAGTTAATTGCTCTTAGTACAGCTCATCCTCCTATTGCATTGCTTCTTAAAATATCCCAAGAAGCAAATTTTTCCTGGAAACACAGAAGTTAGTGATAGTATACTATATGTTTATGCTTAGTTGACTTGAATCTAAAAGGTCCAAGATCCCTTATGGCACCAAGTGACTATAGTAATTATGGCTCCTGGAGCTGCAACTCTTGCCAACTAAGTAGCAAACTGCCAGTTTGAGAAAGCAAACATCAGAGTCAAAATAAACACATCAGAACAAGAAATTAATAACAGTATAACAGCATTAGATCTTACAGATGAAGGGCACATAAACTCAATGTGTAGGAAACAGGGAAGTTATGAGGCCTAGAAAACAATTCTTTCCGTGTATCTTGCAAATGTTCCTTGCAAGTTCTGAAAGCTAGCTTGTGGTACTTCATACTTCAAAGGTTGGACTGCACGTAGAGGAGTAAAGAATGGATCAAAGCACTCGTCTGGGAGCTTTGAATTGCACTTTCCTTAATCAGGTAACCTTAACTTCTGACACAGAAATAGGGGTGGTACGCAGCGCAGTAACCAAAATGCACCATACAATACCAGCCCTAACTTTCAATTCAATATATTGGTCCCTCTCCCGCACCCGTGTTCTCGTCCTCTCATAGCCACTTTTCTGGTCCACTACCAGGTCTACTAAGTTTGGATAACTCTTGCCAGTATCAAAATCCCCCAATCAAATTACATTTTTGCTGCTTTTAGAATAATTAAAATATGAGCATTTGATCATGCGCTCCCCCACACCAGTAGCTATTTCCAGGAAGCTGTAAGAGAATCATTGTTAAGGTGGTGGATGGGTAAGCAAAATAACAGTGGTGGGTTGTACATCACTATCTCATTATTGTAAAAGTAGTGAGGAAATTGTTCTTAAGCAAAATTAGCAAACGCTCTATTGCTGTAGAGCTTCACTGGAATTGCAGTAATAATGAAGTGCCTCTGGCTGGGTGGTTGGTGACAATGTATAGTATATTTTATTTCAGTAATAAGTGCTTGCTCGTGATCTTTTATTTAAAAAAATAAAGCTGTGGAAGGAGTATGGAGCACTAGTAGTCAATTCATTGGCTATAAAGTAAAGATTCCTGAAGTAGCGTGCATGCATGAAATTAGTAATATGACAGTTCTCAGACTATACCAAAGAAAAGTACACAAAGGAGGGTTAAACATGCAGAAATCCTACTTTAACAAGAAACCTTATAGCGTGAGTTAACAGGCAACAGAGACGCTGAGGAAAAAAAGATTTTAAATCAACAGAAAAGACCAATTAGAAGAGAACAATTCATGAGATGAAGCTAGCTATTGAACTTAATGATATTTCCAGGAATTCACAAGTTATTGGTTTGCTGTCTTAAAAGTCTCACTATAATTTGGAAAACAGACAACTTGCTTTGATTAATGTGTTTTCCAATTATAGTTTCATGATAATGACTCGAGAACTGAGAGGTAACGTTATTGGTCACTCAAGTTGTGGGTGTGCGCTAAGTATGAGCGCTTTTCTTTCCAATAGTACACAGCACAGGTCCACAATCTTATTAGTTTCCACTATATTATATCTTTGTTTTCTGATCTGGTGGTCCAGTTTTCTTGATCTCTCCCTCTTTTAGAGCTTGATCGATTTTATGCTATAAATATAGCTCTATTGTGGCCAAGAACTCTACACTTCTTAGTCTTCTCTCCTTGGTAAAACACAATAGAGCAAAGTTAGATCTCAGAAAGAATAGTAGAGAAGAAAAAAAGCAGCCAGCTATTTTTTGTTTTTCTTTGTTCTGTATTGTGTCAAGAAACAATGAGCCAAATGAGGGGCAAGAGGTCAAGTGGAACAGACACTGGGAAGAAGAGGGAGTTCAGTCTTTTCTTCAAAGTAATTCTTCCGCCTACACTTGAAGACAACGAAATGGTAAGTCATTCAATTGGAGGAAATGATAATAAAAGAACTGAATTTTGGTTTTTATTCAAAGAACTGCAACTTTGATCTGTCATATTTTTTGGTTTCGTAGACTGTCAAACTTACTCTGAGAAATTGCAGGGCTTTCCACCAAAGTTTGTGCGGATCTATGGCCATGAACTCTCAGATTCTGCCTCTCTCACCCTTCCGGACGGTCAAGTTTGGCACCTTGGAGTAACTAAAAGAAAGAAAGAAATTGTGCTTGACAAATGGTTGCGAAATTTTGTTAAACACTATTCCATAACTTATGGCCATTTTCTAGTCTTTAAATACAAAGGAATGTCTTGTTTTGATGTCAATATCTGTGACACAACTTGTTGTGAAATTCAATACCCGGAATATGATGAAGAGAGCCACAATGAAGAACAACACCGAGGTGAAGAGAAGCCAAGCCATGGGAATACTAGTAAGTTCTTGCTATTTTCATAATTATTCCTTTTATGCTACTGTGAGACTTTAGTGTGTGCTGCTGAACATATGTTCAATGCAGGTAAAAAGGAATTGGTGGTGGAGGATGGAGAAGAGGAAACTGTCTATTCCAAGAAACACGGACCACGACCTGTTGAGGTGATTGATTTAGAAGCTGCTAGTGGGTCAAGAACCAAGAAACTGAGCAAGAATGGAGTACATGTGTTTGAAGATGTAAAGCGAATGTCTTCTGGTATATATTAATTTTGTTGCTCTCTTTCCATGATACATATTCTCACAAACTCATATAAATTGAACGCGAGTTTGCAGAACATCTTAAGGACAAAGAAGTTATCACTAGTAGAAAATTCAATTATACGTTTGGAAAGGCCTCCCATAATACTCAGATGGCTTGTCAAACAGCAATGGATTCCATATCTGGTGCTTCTTTCCTGCTGATCGTGAAGTGGTATAATATTGAAAGTAGTTTTCTGGTGAGTTTACACATTCATAGGCTGCATTTTGTGGATATCTTTCTCCAAGTTTTAATGAAGCATGGTAAGTAATGCGTCTATTTTGTGCAGGATATACCAGCTGAATTTGTCCAAAAACACTTGACCGAGGTAACTTTTGCAGAGTATGTCAAAGTTGTGGATTCTGGTAATAAAGAATGGTCCTTTGAAGTCCAACAGCACGGAGCCAGGTTGAGACTAAAATGTGGGTTTGACCAGTTTTTCAAGGACAAGGATTTGAAGGACGGAGATGTCTGCTTATTTAAGCTGATTAAGTCCAATGAGTTAAGGCTAAGAGTCTCAGTTTTCAGGAGTTAAATTAGAGTCAATTACACTGAGGTTGTGTTGCTTCTTGTTGGTCAATGGTGATGTGTTAATATTTTCTCAATCCAGTTGGGATGATTTGAGTTCCACTTTGCGGTTAGGCTTATAGTTAAGGAAAGACTAAGGTATTAGGTATGTTCTAGCTTGGTGCTGCAATACTAGCTTCCTTCCCGAATAGGGCTTTTCCTTTCATTGTTTTTTAACGTTATAAATAGACCAATCTTCTCAGTCCTAAGATTTGAATCACTAGTTTACTACATTTTATATCCATGAATATCTTCCCAAACCATGTTGTTCGCAAAATTTTCCTTCTGTTGGATTACATGGGCGTTCATCCACAAACATACCAAAATCACTAAACTTTATTGCCCAAAAATATTCCTAGAGGCTAAAACTTTAGTCACATTTAAGCATTTCGGTTGGGTAATAGACTCCCATGCAATGCAACCAAGTGAATCTTGCGACTGTCCTGTGAATCTCCTACAAATCCCATGTTGCCATAGTAGGCCAGGAAGCTCGTTGCAGAAGAAAGCCCACAACTTACTTTTCCCAGCCCAATGAATATGACTATAATGGGCACGGCAAAAAATCAATTACCCCCAGCCCTCTTATTCTTCTTATTCGAACTATATTGGCCCATAAAGTGGATTTTCCCCCCCTCTCTCTCTCATCCTTTTTGTTTTATTTTATTTTCGTTAATGTTAGATTGGAACTTGGAAAGAAACGCATTGGGAATTGACCCAAAAGATCGTTACAAGACGGCGTTCTGCATCCTGATGTCCAATACCAATGGATGGTTATGCCGTTTGGTTTAAAGGTGGCACCATCCATTTTCCAGAAGTCCATGGTCAAAATATTTCAGCCCATCCTTTACAATACTCTGATCTACATAGATGATATTCTGCTTTTTTGAAAGACAAAGGAGGACCATCTCCTTCTCCTCTCGCAATTCAACAAGATTGTTCAAGATTATGGCATTATGCTTTCTGAAAAGAAAAGCATTATTGGCCAGGAAGAAATTGATTTCTTGGACAGGCACTTCAAGAATGGTTATTATCAACCTGGACCCCACATCGCGCAAGAATTGCTCAACTTTCCAGATGATAACCTGACACAAAAGCAGATTCAACAATTTTTGGGCATAGTAAATTATGTCTGTGACTTTATCCCTAAAGTTACATGCTACACCAGCCAACTTTCCAAGATGCTCAAGAAGAATGCCCCACCTTGGGGACCAGAGCAAACAACAGCTGTCAAAGAACTAAAGAAGATAGCCCAGGACCCCCCTCCACTAAAGATTCCAACTAACGGCACCAGAATTCTCCAGACAGACGCAAGTGATGAGTAGTAGGGAGCAGTACTCCTGGAAGAGATTGATGGGAAAAGACACTACTGTGGCCATGCAAGTGGCAACTTTTCCAACGCAGAACTCCATTACCATTCTACCCACAAGGAACTCCTTGCAGTCAAATATGGAATCAAGAAGTTTGAATTTTATCTGGTAAATTTTCACTTTATTGTGGAAATGAACAACTCATCTTTCCCAAAGATTCTTGATTTCAAAAACAAGAGAGTACCGGACAAACAACTCCTCCGATAGAAACAGTGGTTTGACAAATATGACTTCTCAGTGAAGCATATAAAAGGAGACCACAACCTCATACCGGATATGCTCTCACGACCAACGTAAAAATCGTCCATTCATTTAGTTTCCCCTGTCAAGATCATCCCATTGGTATTTATGGCTTCCTCCTCTTCCAATTTCTATTGGAAAACACCGGAAAACCAAGCCTCCTGGTCAGATATAGCTACGAATCCAGAAACAATGCCCCTGCCCTGGCTCAAAAGAAGAAACTTGATGTTTTCATCATTCGACAATATGCCAGAAATGTCATGTTCTAGTTTCTGACTAATCTCCTGGTGTACCAAGGAGCAGACTTCTCCAACACTTTTTCATCCCAGTTCTTTCCAGATCATCCGTTCAGACGAGTCAGCATTGTCCATATCCATAGCTTTTCTGATGATGAGCTTTGGTACAACTGGTGTTTGTTCACCATAAATTATGGCCTCCTGCGTCTAAAAGCCTTAGACGTATTTGAACACTTAATGGATTTAGATGAACAAGGTTCAAATCAATGGACACTCTTGCAATGGTTCTCCCCACTTCATCAGTGGAGAACCTGGCTCAAATCAGCTTTGGATGAAACAGAGGACCACCTTCGCCCACGCCTGTGTATTCTGTTCACAACATTTCGAACTTATCAGGCTTATCCTCCAACCCCTCACCCAGTCGTCACTCCATGAAAAAGGTACACTGCAGTAGAGCCTCCTCAAGAACTGTTAAAAGAGGCATGACAATACCTCTGTGTCCTTAATGGTTACAATCCAGATTGGGATAAAAGGTCCAACACCACGGCTATGGTTCCCTTGTCACCAATTCCTCCAGATCCAACCAGATTCCAAGACTCACAAAATCCATATTCCCAAATCTCTTGTGCATATGACAATGTCTTCCAGAACATTGAAGAAGATGACAACCAACTTCGCAGAGAAGAAGAAGAATTTGATGCGCTGAATAATGCACGTGATTTGAATGAGGATAGCTGTCTTGATCTTGATGATGTCATGCATGACGATTGGCCAGACAGTCCATATGACTCAGATAAGGATTGCAATCTCTGCCCCAGCCACGAGCCAATCAACAAATAAGCTTTTCAAAAGCTTATCAGGAATCTTATCTAGTTTAAAGTATTTTAACGTGTTGTAATAATGGTGTCAGAAACACCACGTGAATGTTGAGTCATTATTTGTCCAGTCCTTTATTTAAAGTCAGTGTCATTGGGATCTAGTATTCCCACTAGTTATATAGCTGGCAGAGACCCTCAGCCTCTATAAAAGGGTTCTCAAGATGTAAGAAGGGACATCTCGAATTTTCCAAGTATCCCTGACTTGTGAAATAAACTATGAGTTTCTAAAATTCTCTCTCTGTTCTTGAAAGTTCTCTATTATTAGCTATGTTAAGCTTCTTCCTTGTTATCCTAGTTACGGTCCTTCCATGATTATCCAGGCTAGGGCACTAGAGAGGCTTGAGACAGAATCGCCCTAATGTGTGGGCTTGAAAGATCTCGCCTTGCGTGTCTGCCGTTTACAGGTCGTCGGGAGCCTCCCATATTTAAACGGCAGACACGCAAGGCGAGATCTTTCAAGCCCACACATTAGGGCGATTCTGTCTCAAGCCTCTCTAGTGCCCTAGCCTGGATAATCATGGAAGGACCGTAACTAGGATAACAAGGAAGAATCTTAACATAACTAATAATAGAGAACTTTCAAAAACAGAGAGAGAATTTTAGAAACTCATAGTTCATTCGTACAAGCTTAACATCATAACTAATTGAAGAATTTCCACTAAAGTAACATGATGATATTGCAGCTGTCGATAATAAGCCTTGAGCCATCCCTTTCTACCAAAGAAAAGTACACTTAATTTCCACTAACATCATAACTAATAAAAAATACCAATGGGCTTGTAGTTTATTGGCACTCTTGTGTCAAAAGCATAAGAGGGTTGAGGTCTCGGATTCGAGTCTCACTCTCCTAGACTAGTATAAAAAAAAATAACTAATAAAAAATAAGAGCAGGAGTATTATACAAACTTAATTAATTAGCAAATTAAAAGATGTTAAGAGAGGATAAAAGCATAAAGTTTGGCACTAATACACACCCTTCTTCCATCCAGAACAGATAAATGTGTAAGCAGCCAATCTATTCTAGACAATCCACGACACTTGAGGTATATGTGCTTTCCCATGCCATAATTCCTCACAATGAATGAGCCACAAAAATGGCAAAATTTGGAAGTCAACATTAATTGAATATGGAATGGACATACCTACAAAGATTACAATTAATGGTCCTTCAAAAAAAAAAAAGATTACAATTAATGGTCACTAAAAAACTAAACAGCATAAAGCTGATCCTGGTGGAGTAAAATGAAAGGAACACCCTGAACAGATAAACCTGTAACATCTACAATTTTGAGCTGTCATTTTATTGTAACATCCGACTCCTCCCACTCAGTTTTCCCGAAGAACATAGAACTAACAAATGGTAAATAAATAATAGAGAGGGAGCCTAGTGAAACCACCAAGAGTCTAAAGAGAAAGCAGAACACTGCAAAACATCAGGAACTCCAGAGGATTTATAGTGGTCATCAAACACGAACAACATAGAACTAACATTTCAGAAATATTCATTTCAATATGGTCTTTTATATGTAGCTAACTGAAAGTGACCATCAGGAACTCCAGAGGATAAAAGTTGCAACATTCTTTTCATATATTAAGATAAACACCGAGAAAAATTGCTTCTTACATGGCCAAATTATTAGTATAATATCCAATCAAATTTAAAAGAAATTGTAAGATTAGATTATAAATTAACAAGAAAAGCATTTATCACTAATTTCCCCCTTTTTTTTCCCTTTTTTTTAATTCTCCGTCAATCTTAGACCTGGCAAAATGGGTATTGGCACGACAACCCGACACGAAATTAGCAGGTATAGGTCAGAAATTTTCAACCCGTTATGGGTCGATCCGACCCGACACGAAAATTAGCAGGTCAGGTAGCGGGTTGACCCGCTAACCCGATAAGTATCTTTTTATGACTCGATTATATTTAGAGTATAGATATTTTACTAATTTAATGTAAGACTTATTTAATATTTAAGGCTAAAGTTACTAAAATTATCTAAAAATATTTTTATAAATACTTTAAAATACTAGTCAAGGAGAGTGAGACTCGAACCCGAGACCTCACTCCTCTTATGCTTTTGACATAAGAGTGCCAATAAGCTACAAGCTCATTGGTGAGAAAATCTAATTATATGCCTATACGTTTAAAAAATACAACAACTTGTGCAAAATAGAATAATTTCAAACTGATTTTTGGGCTTGTTAGACTTAATAGGTAACCCGCGAGTCAACCCGAACCCGACATGAATATAAACGGGTTAGACACAACACGACACGATTATTAAATGGGTCAGGTAGGGTTGAAGAATCGAAACCCGTTTACCTGTTCAACCCGAAACGAACCCGACACGAAAACACCAACGAATTGCGAGGTCTAAATCCTATCATTCTGTAGCTTGTTTCGTATTTTGCTTGTCAATTCGTAATCAGCAACCAAAGCATGCATGATATTAAATATTAATGGTCAAACCAAAAATACTATTAATACCTCAAGCAGAGAGGGGAAATGCAACGCACCAAACCAGAAAGTATCAACAGCAGCGCCATCCCTCAAAATTCTAAGCCTAACAGGAACAAATACTGGTTTGAAAAAAAATGCTATATTGGACACAAAATTTATTGTAGACAATAATTAAGCCCTTCCCCCAACCACCACCAAAATTTATTAATTGGTCACGATTGTCCATGTGGGTGTCTCGATCTCCCCCGCCGCCATATGAAAGAAGTTATGCATTGCGACGAAAATAAATGAAAAAACTAAACATAACTGGTACTCTATATAAGTCTATGAAGGTGCAATCCACAGAAATTAATACCTGTGCCCAACCTTTGCTTGGGCACAGACCATGAAGTTCTTTCTTCATTGGCAAGAAGAGATCTACTTATCTGCTCTCATTTTTCTTGGCACAATAATCTTCTTGATCCTAGCCACAAAATATGCTACAGGGAACAATAAAAATACGAAGGCACCGCCAGAGCCAGCAGGGTCATGGCCTGTTATTGGTCACCTTCGTTTAATTGGCGGTGGAAACAGGCTCGTGCATAGAACACTTGGAGACATGGCTGACAAGTACGGCCCAATCTTATCTCTACGCCTTGGCATACACCGTGCACTTGTGGTTAGCGATTGGGAAGCGGTGAAAGAATGTTTTAGCACTAAGGACAGGGTGTTTCTTCAACGACCACCCTCCTTGGCATTAAAAATCATGGGGTATGATCACGCCATGTTCGGGTTTGCTCCTTATGGAAAATACTGGCGTGATATGAGAAAGCTAGCCATGGTTGAACTTCTGTCCAACCGAAGGCTAGAGTTGATGAAGCAGGTCAGGGATTCAGAGGTCACTAGTTTTGGAAAAGAGCTGTACAAGAAAGCGGTGAAGAATGGAGGGTCTGTTGTGGTGGAAATGAAGGAGAGCATAGGGGACTTGGCGATGAACGTAATAGTTAGAATGATTGCTGGGAAGCGATATTTTGGTGATGGTAAAGAAGACAATAGCGAGGAGTCAAGGAGGTGCCAAAAGGCTTTTTCTGATTTCTCTTATCTAATCGGCTTATTCCTGGTTTCGGATGCTGTTCCTTTTCTTGGATGGTTGGATTCGATGATGGGAACTGTTGGGAAAATGAAGAGGACAGCAAGAGAGATTGATAGTGTGCTTGTAAACTGGGTGAAGGAGCACAGACAAAAGAGGCTCAGTGGAAAAATTGACGAGGAGGAGCAAGATCTCATCCATGTTATGTTATCTAAGATGGATAGTGACCAGATTTCTTCGTTACATGACATAGATACCGTCGTCAAGGCCAATTGCTTGGTAAGTAGTAGTTAATTATTTTCTAGACTTGTAAACTCAATATGAGCCCCAACTTATTTGATGATTATCTCTAATTGTAGAGTTCATTTTTTTGGTTTTCAACAACTGAGAAGAAAAGGTTTAGATTTTTCTTGGTCACCAAACCCTGAAATCTTAAACATTATTTCTTAAATGGTGATTTGTTCTCTTTTTAACTGATTATGATTATATTACATAATATTTGGTAATTCCATTGCAGAGCTTGCTATTAGGTGGCAGCGACACCACTGTCATCACTATTACATGGGCATTATCTTTGCTGTTGAACAACCCAAATGTGCTTAAAAAAGCGCAAGAGGAACTTGATGACTGTGTAGGAATGCACCGGCTGGTGGATGAATCAGACATAAACAATCTAGCCTACTTGCAAGCCATTGTCAAGGAAACGCTGAGATTATACCCAGCAGCACCACTTGGACCACCAAGAGAAGCAATGGAGGATTGTGAAATTGCAGGCTTCCATGTCCCACAGGCACACGCCTTTTTGTTAACATGTGGAAGTTGCATAGAGATCCCAGAATCTGGTCCAACCCTTTAGAATTCTACCCCGAGAGATTCCTGACAGAGCATACTAATGTGGATGTTAGGGGTATGGACTTCGAATATACACCATTCGGGTCCGGGAGAAGAATGTGCCCTGGTGTGACATTTGCTCTTCAGATTGTGCACCTGATATTGGCTCGGCTACTTCAAGGTTTCGAGTTAAGGACAGTGTCCGATACTACGGTGGATATGAGTGAAAGTCCAGGAATGACTTTACCAAGAGCAGCGCCACTGGATGTTGTTCTCAAGCCAAGGTTAAGCTGTTGTATCTATGATTAAACAAATAAATCATTTGATGATCTATGAGCGAGCTATGGTTCAAGTGATAGTACTGAGGTTTTCTTAAAGTTCTTAAGTTCAAGTCTGATTGTCTGCAAAACCAAAAAAATAATCATCAGCTGAATTTAAAACAATCATTTATTTAACCACCATTCAAGGAAACATTTTTTCTGTTTTTTTTGCTACTCTTCGTCACCACGAGTGCCGGCGCCACAATATGGTTCTTTCTCGTGCAGTTCAACAACTTTTAAGTCGTTCCTGGCAAGTACACTTGAGACATGTTTTCAGAGAAGCAAATAGATACAATGACTGGTTAGCTCACCATACTTTTCCCTTCTTATCGGTGTATCTCATCTTGTTCAACCCATGGATCGAGGGTGTATTTCTTTACTTTCCAATGATGTAAATGGGTTGGTACCTCCACAATTATTCACGATGAGCAATAGTATATGAATACAGATCTTTCTGATTAGAAAAAAAGGCATAACCGAGAAATTGGACTGGCTTATGCACATAAATGATTAATGGGAGTCCTGTTCTATGTGCCAAAAATTTATGGTAACAGAAAAATCCATGACTTTAGAAATCATGAGGATTCAAGTCTCTCTATCTCCAAACGGTCCTTGGACTGGCTAGTATTTATCTTCAAAATATTCTTTATCTTTTTATTCATTTGATTCTTTTACACAGAGGAGTAGATGTTTTCTTTTCTTTTTACTAAGTGTGTGATAGATTATAGATATGATACATATACATACTTCGATTATCTGTCTCGCCGACTCGCATTGTAAAATCAGATGCTCCAAACCAACAAACAAATTGTCTAAAATCCTCTTACCTTTTCTTCTTTTAAGGCCAAAGAATCAATAGAAAGTATTGGCTTCTGGTTAATGGCCTTGCCAACTCTGTTCTGGAAGATTTCTGCACGTTTTCCAAGAAGATTAAGACTCTTTCGGTAGGATTGGGCTCTTCTCCCGTTGGGAGTAACAGGAGAGATCCTGTTATTTCAATCTCAACCATTAAATTAAATCTAATGGTTCTTATTTATTTTATATTTAAAAGATAATTTTTTAACCCTCATTTATTGTTCTCTTTCTCTTTTTTTTCAAGCATGCGCTTGATTCTCCTGTTTCTCTTCAACCTTTAAAAGGAAACAAAAAAATCACATGAATGCTTGATTCTCCTGTTTCTTCTCTTCAACCTTTAAAAGGAAACAAAAAAAAAATCACATGAATACTAGATTTCCAGTAAATTTATTTCTATTACTTAGTTTCCACCTGGGACAATCCTGATGAACGTGTTTTATATGGTTCCAATACTTTATATCTAACCAGGCCTATTATTCCTTTTTATACTTATCTTCTGTTAATAGTTGTTATTCCATGGAATTGGCTTGATCAAGACTAATGACTTCTTCAAAGTGAAGACTTTTGATTTGAGAGGTGGACAAGGCACACATCAGGATGGAGCGGGAACTGCAACATCTTCTGGGCCTGAAGCAATATGGACTGAATTGAAGTATATGGAAACAGGTGATGATGTACTGCAGAACTAATGCTCAATGCCTGTAATTATATTATGTTCCCCTTGTATGAAAATGAAGTTAGCGTATAGGATTATAACCAAGAAAATGTTTGATGAATAAACAATCTTCAGTTTCTTAAGTAGGACGAAAGGTTCATATTCTTTTTTTTTAATGATTAAATTTTTTTTTTGAAGTTTACAGCAAATCTACTATGCATGGAGATTTTTTTATTTCCCTTCACATGTTGAAGACAAAAAATAAGAGAATAAAGAGTATATGTTAAAAAAGGAACAAAATTAATGAGTTGTTTTGTTTTTGTGATCGATTAATGGAAAGAAACAAAAAGTAAAGAAAATTAGGGTTGAAAAGTTATCTTTTAAATATAAAATAATTTAAAACCATTAGATGTAATCTAACGGTTGAGATTAAAGTAACAGGATCTCTCCTGTTACTCCCAACAGGAGAGGAGCCCAATCCCTTTCGGTAAGCCTATACTTGATATTGCTTGGCATTTTCTTTACGAACTGAGTCGAGTCGAGCTTACTAATACTCGGCTCCCTTACGCCCCCGTTTATAATATCGTAAACAAACATGAACAAAAAATATAAGCAACAATTCCTTAATGAACATGGTCATCCTTTGCGGTTATCCCTACAATACTAAAACCATCAAGAAATCTATGTCACTGAGTTCAAGTGACTAGACTGAAACAGTAATTCTGCCCCCCCTCTGCGGTTTTTTATTTTCCTTCAAATGAGCCAAAAAAAAGAAGAAATAGAAAAGTGGAGAAACAAACATATCATTATTTAAATTTCACGGAAAACAGCAAATCTGCAAATCATGTGTACCTGGATCACGCTGGAGCTACTCGAGTTAGAGATGGAAGTAAGCTTAAAGTCCTACCAGCTGGTTATAAGTTGTTCTTTTTCTTTTCTTTTATATAGAAATTTTCTTATTTGTTCTTTACCTAAAAGAAATAGAAAAACAAGTTTTGTTTAATGGTCAAGATCTATGCTCCATGTAAGACATCTGTGTATTCCAACAGACACAAGCCAAGCGCGTGTCTCGCGCGTGAAAACCTCTGTACCCCAACCATGCATCGCTTCCTTGCACAATCCAACATCCGACAATCCATTCTCTGCTCACCCATCTCACCTGGCCTACCATCCCAACGGCCTTCGCAACCTCCACTGCCTCTAAACCTCCCTACCTCACACCCACCACCACCTCCACCACCAGCCCACTTCCCTCTCCCACTCCCCACCGGCCACCCTACTGCCTTTGGTCATGCACAACCAACCTCTCCAGCGCCAAACCCTGCTCTGCACTTGCAAAATCAACTCCACACATCCCACTGCGCCCAATTTCCTTGTCCAATCTTGCCCTCCACAAGCTCATTCACCAATCTGCCACCAGCTCCTCCCCAACAACCAATACCTCAAGCTCAGCGCACAGCAGACCTTCCTTCTCAGCCCGCGGCAGCAAAACAACAACATTTTTCTAAATGGAGCAGAAAGAAGATCCAATCAGTTATTGAAAACAACCAAGCTGTTAGCATTTACGTTGCGAATCTACCATCGAGATGGCTTCCAACTGATGTCCATCTTATGCTGTCTAGGTTCGGTGAAGTGATGGACTTTTTTATCCCTAAGAAGCTGAATAAGAGGGGAAGTAGATTTGTGTTCGTCCAGTTTCAGAACAATATTGATATCCAGAACTTAATCTCCAAAATCAGCACAGTAAAGGTGGATGACAACCTCCTGATTGCTAGCCTTGCCCGGGAGAGGCGAGTGGGTATTGGTAGTTCACACATCAACAATCAGGCCCCGAAAGCCCTTACACCTAGAGAACAGGGCTTTCGGGATAATAGATCTTTTGCTGACACAGTTCGCGGGAGTGTTAGTCATGTCCCTACTACTAACCCAACTGGTCTCCAAAATCAAACTTTTATCCCAAAGGATCCCACTCTTTCATGGTTGCAATGCAGTGCTGTTGGCGTCCTTCAATACCCAATGACTCTGAGCCATGTTAAGGAGAGGTTCGCAGATTCAGGGCTGGAAAATTTCGATATAATTCCATTGGGGGGTGTTTCGTTAATTTTTCGCTTTCAGTCTAAGGAAGATTTGAATGAGTTCATCGGCAGTAGGCATGAATGTGTCAGTCAACTTTTCAAATCATTCAGTCCCTAGAAAGACAGTGTTAGGGCATCCAACCGACTCTGCTGGGTTCTTATTAGAGGAGTCCCCCCATGTCTGGACTCGGGAATTCTTTCAACTACTCACATCAATGTTTGGAACCATGGTGGACTGGAGTTCTGAGTCCAGAGAAAGGCGAAGGTTCGATGTAACTGAAGTACTCATTCTTACTTCTTCCATGAAGTTCATTGATTCTGTGATTAATATTGATATTGAAGAACATCCATATGAGATTGGCATCGCGGAGTCTCAGTATGATCCCTGTGACTGGGATTGGTCTTAAAATCTGACAGAAGGTAGAGATGATTATCCAAGCAAGGCTGCTTCATCCGGAAAAGCTGCGTTGGATGATGCCCAAGGTGGCGCGTGCCATTCAAACAACAGGCAGGTCTCCCCTTTAATGCAGAACCACATGGGACAAAGTTCAAAATCCAATTCTCTTTCTGCCAGCCAATCAGAATCCGTTGCTTCGTACCAGTCCCAAAAAGCTCCGCTTCAGAGGATCCTTTTGGACTTCGGCCAATAATTGAAAAGAACCTAGCATCCACTCTGCTCTCATCTGAGTTATTGTTGGCGCAAGCCCCAACATTTTCTAGGTTCGATAAGTCTGAACAGCCACAGTTTATTCCTTGTACCAACTCACTTGTCCCCCAGTACACGTTATCCGATGGCGAGTCCACATCACCACCAACCCATACCTTACCTGGACCCTCAGAATCGCAATCCCTACTGTTGCCACCAAACACCAGGCCCAACCCTGCTCTTTGGCCCACTCACAGTTGCCCACCATCAGTCCAGTTAGTGCCTTACCTTGAGTCACCTTCCATTCAGTTATCAAGCCTTAGAAGCCCCTCTTCATACATACCCTATTTCTCGCAACACACACCACCCACTAATTCTTCTCATGTGTCCAATTCTGTGTCTTCTTGGGACAATTCTTGGCCGTCATCATCTTATGATTGTACTAATTCTACCTTTCAAGCGGCTGTGGACATGAAAGTCTGTGCGATCATAAAAAATATGGAGATTACGAAGAAGCCAAAAGTGAAATTCTTATCAGCTAAAGGCAGCGTCCTATCTTTCCCAGAGAGTTTTGAAGGCGTATCTGATTCTCAGGTTCACAGAATGAATAACAGGGCCGAGTTGAACGAAGTTTCAAGCTCACATATACCAGTCTCTTTTAGCGATATGGAGGTTCAGAAAACCAACAATATTGTGGATTTAATCGACTGGGACAGGGCAAATACTGAGGCTACTACGGATCAGCTTATTGGTGACCTTGCTGATAGAGAAGCCTTCGACTGGGTGCAGTCTCGGGCGACAACATGATGGCTTATCATGTTGGCTTCTCTAGAGTTCTTCTTTCTTCATGATTAGTTTAATAAGCTGGAATATCAGAGGTCTCTCCTCTGCGAGGAAGCAAAATCATGTTCAGTGATTAGTTACACAGAGTCATGCCCACTTTCTCTTCCTTAGTGAAACTAAAATGACGAACATCAGTTTACACTTTTGTCACAAAGTCTGGGGCCCTGGCAGTATAGACTTTGTCTCAGTGGATGCCGATGGATTAGCAGGTGGTATGCTTCTCATATGGGACACCAGTTTCTTTCAGGTTGATTGTGTGGAGAAGGCAGAGCAACGGATTGTGCTATAGGGACGGCTGATACAACAAAACCAATCTGTCACTATATGCGGTGTATAAGGTAGCACCTCTCTTCAGTATAGAAGACAATTATTCAAGGAGATCATAGCCCTAAAATAGTCACTTACTTCACCATGGCTTGTGATGGGTGACTTTAACGAAACCCTTTTGCCATCAGACAGAAAAAGCAACCGTATTTGCCGTAGAGGTGCAGGGTTCTTTAAAGAATTTTTTGAAGCCATGAATTTGTTGGAGTTAAAACTCTCTGATAGATTATTCACATGGGGCAATTCCAAAGCAGCAAGCCACATCGATAGGATTTTTGCAGAGGCTGAGTGGACCACTATGTTTCCTTTCCTATCCCTAAAGTCAGCCAGTAAACAAAACTCAAATCACGTCCCATTAATCCTCTCTCAGGACCTCAGTGACCAGGGATGGAAACCTTTTAGATTTTATGATATGTGGTGGGAGTATCTAGGCTTTGATGAGATTGTGAAACAAATATGGGATGAGGCTTGCATTAGATTCCCTTGTAAATACAACTTATTGAGGAAGTTGAGTATGATGAGAAGTCTACTTGCCAGGTGGAATAAGGAAGTTTTTGGGCGAGTGAATAAAGACCTGGAAAATATCCAATCTGAGTTAGACTCCTTGGATAAGACTGCAAAAACCCGGGATTTTTCTTCTCAGGAATTTGAAAAATTGCATGCACTTAGAATGGACCGTGATAGAAAGTCTAAACAACTTGTTCTTTTGTGGAGACAGAAATTGCGTGTCAAATGGTGCAGATTTGGCGATCACAATACAAAATATTTTCCATGTCTCTGCATGCAATGGTGGTCGAAAAAATAGGATTGATAAGGTGGTGGTAAACGGCAATTCTGTAACTGATCCTTCAAAAATCAAGAAGCTTGCACGTGATTTTTTCTCTAATCAGTATACGCAGAACTGCCACCTTAGACCTACTATTGGGAGCTTACAATTCCCAAAGCTTTCTCCAGAAGATGTTGCCAATTTGGACAGGATGTTCACCCTAGAGGAACTTAAAGAGGCACTGTAGAGCTGTGACAACTCCAGGGCCCTGGCCCTGATGGATTCAACTTCTCATTTTTCAAAAGATGCTGGGACTTTCTAAAGCATGACCTGTTTGATATGGCTCTTTACTTCTTTTCAAATGCTAAACTTCCTAAGGGCGCCAATACAAGTTATATCACTCTCATACCAAAGAAGACTGGCGAATTGTCCTTTAACGAGTATAGACCCATTACACTCATCAATGGTCTTTACAAGATCATTTCCAAAGTCTTGACCTTGAGGTTGAAGACAGTGATTCCAAAGATTGTGGGGGCACAACAATCAGGGTTCATTGAAGGCAGACGTATTCTTGATAGTGCCTTGCTTGCTAATGAAATGGTTCATAGCCTAAGGAAGAATAAACAACAAGCTATCATCTAGAAGCTTGATTTCAAAAAGGCTTTTGATTCTGTTAGCTGGCACTATTTATTACAAGTCTTGGAAGCAATGGGTTTTAGTAAAAGGTAGCGTGACTAGTGTCTGGAATGCTTGTCCTCTTCTAGACTTTCAGTACTAATCAATGGCTCTCCCTCAGAAGAATTTGCAATGGGTAGAGGACTTAAACAAGGTGACCCCCTCTCACCTTTTTTATTTATTCTTGTAGCTGAAGGTTTATCCTCCATCCTCTCCAAGGCTACTTCTATGCTCTTGATCTAACCCATTGTCGTCAACAATATCTCGGTGTCAATTCTCCAATATGAAGACGACACAATATTGTTCTCCCCAATTGACTTGTCTTGTTTATTAAATCTGAAGAGATGCCTCCAAGTATTTGAAGTCCTATCCGGTCTCAGTATCAACTTTTTTAAGAGCAGTTTACTCAGTGTGAGTTTAAAGCTACAACAGGTTGAAGAATTGGCGGGTAGACTCCTCAGCAGGGCGGAGTGTTTCCCATTCACATATCTAGGGCTCCCTTTAGGCTCCAACATGAAAAGAGTGAAGGCTTGGGATCCGATAGTGGACAAGTTCAGAAGCCGGTTGAGTTGTTGGAAGGGCAGACTTTTGACTATTGGTGGTAGAACAAAATTAATTAAGTCAGTCTTGTGTGGGTTACCAACTTACTATATGTCTCTTTTCAAGCTCCCTGTTGCTGTTGCCAAGAAACTGACTTCTATTATTAGAAGGTTTTTTTGGAGTGGTGTGGAGAATACCAAGAAGACTTGCTTTGTAGCCTGGCAGAAGATAGCTATTCCTAAGGATGTTGGCGGCCTGGGCTTT
Source organism: Turnera subulata (assembly GCA_028386065.3). Lineage (NCBI taxonomy): Eukaryota > Viridiplantae > Streptophyta > Magnoliopsida > Malpighiales > Passifloraceae > Turnera > Turnera subulata. Next base: position 168,774 of record JAKUCV010006415.1, read on the forward strand.
ATTGATTTGAATCTTATGAACCAGTGCCTTTTATTTAAGTGGCTATGGTGTTACACTAGTCCTATCGACAAGCTCTGGAAACCTTTGATCAGAAATAAATGTTCAGAAAGTAATGTAGAATTGTGCCCTACTTTTTCTGTTGGCAAGTGTTCTCCTGTATGGCCTGATGACGTTCAATCGGGTTCAATGGATAGCCAGTCTGGAATTGCTCTTATGGGTGGGTCTCATATTCAGGTTGGAATGGGTGATAAGGTCGACTTTTGGGGAGATGACTGGTCTGGTAATGGTGCGCTTAAAAACCTCTTCCCTCGTCTTTTTTCCTTATCTACATGCAAAGATAAGTCCTTTAGAGAGTGCATGGAAATGATTGATCAGGTGCCTTACTGGTCCACCGCATGGCATCGACCCCTTCAAGATTGGGAGGTTGCTGACGTAAATAGCCTACAACTCCTTATTGATAATGTACAGATATGTCCTTCACAACCAGATTGCAGGATTTGGAGATTTACTCAAGATCATAGGTATTCTGTTAAATCTGTGAGAGATTTTATCTATTCTCAACATGGATATTGCAGGGACAAACCATTTATTTGGTTTTCTTTATTACCCTTTAAAGTGGAGTGTTGGCTATGGCTTGCTTTGTGTGACGGTTTGCCTTCTAAGGACAATCTCAGGAGTAGAGGAATTATTGCACTGGTAGATTCTTTATGTCCTCTCTGTAACGCCAATTTTGAGTCCAGGGATCATTTACTACTCTCTTGTCCAGTGTTGTGGCAAATCTGGTCTAGAGTATGCAGATGGTGGGGGGTCTCATGGTGCATGCCTGCTTCTTTGAGCGACTTTATTTCACAGTGTACTTTTATTTCTCCCTACGGCCGCAGCCGTTCTTACTGGTTCTTGATCGGCATCTCTGTCATGAGATCCATATGGCTTGAGAGGAACCGTAGGATTTTCCAAAATATTGCTGCAGATTTTGACAAAGTAGCAGACCTTGCAGTGGTTCACACAGTATTTTGGATCCGCACCCTTCAACCAGCATTTCCTTTTAGCACTTCCATAGTTCTCTCCAATGCTGAAACCATTAAATGTTGGCAAGCTCCCAAGAGAAATTTCAAGCTGCTCCTGATGCCATAATCGGACAGTGTTATTGACGCCTAGCGCTCCAGGTTGTTTTTTGATTGATTGTACATTCCCTTTCAACGCTGTTTTTATAACTCTGTTCCCCTGTAAATATGCTAACAACTTATCAATAAAATCATCGTTTAGCATTAAAAAAAAAAGGTCAAGATCTTACCAATTATCCATGTGTTTGTAAAATCAAATTAACAGCATCCTTGAAACTCCTAAGGGTAGGGATGTTTTTTTTTGGTGAAATGAATTTTTTAATGAGTAAATATTTTTTTTCCCTCCATTTTATCGATTTCGCATTTGATGTTCCTCTTCGTTTTTTTTTTCGCGCATGTCGTACCTCATCTCTTGATTTATCGGGTCACGTGGTTCTTTTTACCTGCTGCAGCAGGTTGATAGTTGTGGAGCTAACAAGTGATAGTGGGGCCCACACACAACTTATTTATTTAATCATTTTTTCTTTAATCAAATTTTATTTTTAAAATCCTTTAAAATAAGTAAATCTTAATTTCCCACTAGATTTTATTATTTTTAACTTTTTATTTTTTCTAAATGTTAATTTCCAAATATTAATCCTTTAGATTTAGAAATTAATATTTATTTTCTAAAAAATTTCTAATTTAAATAAAGATTTTTAAGGCTTAATTTTTTGAAAAATATAAAAAGGATAAAAAGAATAAAAAATTATGCAGCTCATAGGCCCCACTACCACGTGTCAGCTCCACAGCTACCAACCTACTGCAGCAGGTAAAAAGGACCACCTGACCCAGTAAATTAAGAGTTAAGGGACGACATGAGTGAAAAAAAAACGAAAAAAGACAATAGATGTGAAATCGATAAAATAGAGGACATAAAAACTATTTACTCATTTTTTAATTCAAGTGCTGATTCTTTTAAGAAGAGTTTAGAAGGTTAAAATATAATTAACCCGATAAAGTATTAAATGAACGAATACCTTTGTCATATTGAGACTGATAATAAATGCCCTTATTGTGGCATCTATGAAGAAACCATCTCTGTCAGGCTGTCTAATCTCAACAAGGTCTTAGGCAGGAACGAAATGCCCACATGCACAATATATTTTATGTCATTCCATAAATATTATTTTCTCTTTTTCCCCTTGTCTCCTATTAATTAAAATTCAATTTACAGTAAATTTATTTAACATATATATGACAAAATTAATTGTGCACCTCTTAATTTAAAATTTTAAAATTAAATGTACATCTCTTAGCTTAATTAGACACGTATAATCCATTTTGTACCCGCCCAAAAACAAGATTCCACTGTGTACCTTCTTCTTCCTTATCGACTACAGTCTACATGAGTGAGTGTTCATCCACTCACAATACTTTACAGCTCAATTGTTTTTGGGTCAAATTTTGTGCTTGATGCGTGACTAACGATTTTTTTTAGATTGTCAGTTCAAAGATTTTTTTTTCGTCGAAAGATTGTCCCAAGATTAGAGTCTAAAAAAATGGTTAATCACATCGAGCACAAATCCTAGGTTGGCGGTAGGGTTAGAAGCAGGTTGCAATCAGAAGGCCAACACAACACCGTTGCTTTCCAGCACATTAACGATGAAGACAAAGGCCACGGCAGAAATAAAAATGGCAACCTCACTATTCTTATTCCAACTGTACTGGACCTAGGGTGGATTTTTTGCACATCTCTTTTGTTTTATTTTGTTTTTGTTAATGTTAAAGTTGGAAAGACGACATATATTGAATCCTTGATTCATTCACTTCTATATTTCAAATTTGTTGGTGGTGGCTCTCGTCTATTATTAATAATTTTGCTTTGTTTACTTTCTTACAGCTAGCGATCTCTTGTATAAAGCATATAATATTTACATTTAACTTTCACGTCCTTTACTCGAAAGCCGATTTAACAAGTCTTTGTTTCTTCTAGGAGAGATATAACAAGTCTACTCGATAAATCAGACAATGAAGTGGAATTATGAAGCTAGAAAAACTATAGGAAGAGATCTTATTGGGTCTTCCGGGGTGCGTGTTATGAATTACGAGAATAGTGCGATTGATAGGGTCAGCCACTACTAGCTACGGTTCTTGTGATATGTTATCTTGAAAGGCAAACAACATTGATCAAAGCTAGACAGGAGGATTTTCCCTTATAATTTGGTTGCTGTGAGTGCCATCCGGTGCTGAATCTTTGAGGAATTGGAGAGGAGTGAGGTTCTTTATCATATATCTAGAGGCCACTGAGCTATTCTGTTTGGAGTTTTTTTTTTTTTGGCCTAGGCTTGTGATGTAACAGGTCTCTAAGGATGTTTCTTTGTACTAAGGAATTTATTCTTAGCTAAGCAATAGAATGGTTTATATAGTATTATAAAAAAAAAAAAAAACCCGGGATAGGGCCTGGGTCCATAAGTCAGCGTGTAGTCTGGTGGAATTTGAGGCATATTATTTACTGCATTTCACGGGTTCAAGTTAAATTTTCTTTAGTCCCTATTATTCTAGATAGTAATTTGGCCCTCCCTAAATTTTATTTTTGGATCCGCTACCCTAGATCTAGATCAACCTATACTCGCTAATGTAGATTCGACCTAGAGTAATGAGGATCTACGTTGATGCAAATTCTACAACTAATCCCAATCCCTCTCGAATCTCGATAATTATAATTGAAGGATAGTTATTGGAGTTCTAGCTAGCACTTAGGTTTCACTTTTTGGTTCTTCCCTTTGCTACCTGGAATATATGTGGATGATCAGTCCTCTCACACAAGCAAACAAAAAACCAAATCAGTTAAGATCTGAAAATAGATGAGAAATTCTTTACACCTAAGATAGTTGCTACATCCCTCTAGTCTAATTAATTAGTGCCGAGTTTATAAGGCCTTTCGGTAGGAAATCATTGATTTTTTTTTTTAAAAAAAACTAGGGGACCTTGGAAATTAATATCTTCTAGTTGGTGCTTATTCTGAAAAAAAAATCCCAAGTTGCAGATTTTTTTTTTTGTCTTGCATTTGTCAGCAAGTTGAGCCTGTTAAGAGGGCTGTTTGAAAGAAATTTGAACAGTACTTTTATTAATTTTAGCTTTGCTTCAAGAAATTCCTTCGAATTTGATCTTAAATGTACCTGGATTCATTGCTTCATATATTAAGGAATATAGCTAGGACAATTAGTAAAATATATATACATAATCAATTTGCATATAGAGCAAATGAGAATAAAATCAGGCTTATATTATATGCATACAAAGATGTTGGCAGAGTTATGCCATTTTAATTCAAATTTACTAGAAGGATGGATGTAGATATATAGATACTACATTGGTCCAATAAATTTTAAACAACAAAACCGTGATAGATGCTACAATATTGGTCCAAAAATTGCATAAAAAAGACATTGGTCGAAAAGTTTAAAGAACATAAACGTTATATATTGGGGCAACCTATGTATTAGGGGCATTGTCCCCACGCACCGTACCAGTTTGAAGCAATAAGTGAAGCATATCATTCGGGTATATATATAAAAAAATAAACGTTATGTATGCTACATTTCCCAAAATTATATACATACTTAAGCCCACCCCCGCCAGAGAGGCTAGGGCGAGAAAGGTTTGGAGTAATTTTGAATGAAGATATACATTGCTTTCACCAAAAAAAAAAAAAAAAAAAGGAAGAGAAAGTCATACATTGCTTTCACGAGAAAAAAAAAAAAAAAGGAAGAGAAGGTTATACATTGCGACGAAAGTAAAGAAGGGACAATGTACTACATAAGCCTATAAAGGTGCATGAAACCCACAGAAAATATCTTTGCTACACAGAGCATGATGAAGTTCCTTCTTCATTTGCAAGAGATCAACTTATCTGCTTTCCTTTTTCTAATTGGAACAATAATCTTCTTCATCCTAGCCTCCAAATATGCTAGAGGGATCAAAAAAAATAGGAAGGCACCGCCAGAGCCAGCAGGGTCATGGCCTGTTATCGGTCACCTTCATGTACTTGCTGGTGGAGACAGGCTCGTGCATAGAACACTCGGGGACATGGCTGACAAGTATGGCCCAATCTTTTCTCTACGCCTTGGAATACACCAAGCACTTGTGGTTAGCGATTGGGAAGCAGCCAAAGAATGTCTCGGTACCAATGATAGGGTGTTTCTTTCACGACCAAAATCCATGGCGTTAGAGATCATGGCGTATAATCACGCCGTGTTCGCGTTCTCTCCTTATGGAAAATACTGGCGTGATAATAGAAAGCTAGCCACGATTGAACTTCTCTCCCACCGAAGGCTAGAGTTGATGAAGCACGTTAGGGATACAGAAGTTAGTCTCTTTGTTAAAGAGCTGTACAATAAAGCGGTAAAGAATGGAGGATCTGTTGTGGTGGAAATGAAGGAGAGCATGGAGAACTTGACGATGAACATAATTGTTAGAATGATTGCTGGGAAGCAATTTTTTGGCAATTCGGAGCAGTCAAAGGCTTTCTCTGGTTTCTTACCTCTAGCAGGCTTATTCCTGGTTTCGGATGCTGTTCCTTTTCTTGGATGGCTGGATTTGGTGATGGGAACTGTTGCTAAAATGAAGAGGACAGCAAGGGAGATGGATAGATTGCTTGGAAGCTGGGTGAATGAGCATAGACAAAAGAGGCTCAATGGAAACATCGACCAGGAGGAGCAAGATTTTATCCATGTTATGTTATCTATTCTAGATGCTGGCCAGATTTCTTCTGTGGGTGACACTGATACTACTATTAAGGCAAATTGCTTGGTAAGTACTAGTTTTTCTAGTATTGAATTTAATGAACGCTAGCTTATTTGATCAGTACTTGTAATGGTAGAGTTCAATTTTTGTAGTTGATTCAGTAGTCTGGTGCCTTATGTTAAAGCATGATTTGCCTGTGTTCGAGTCCCAGCCTTCCCAGATCCACCTCTAATATTCATCACAGGGCACGACTTTGGGCAACTAACAAGAGAAAGCGTAGATTTTTCTTGGTCGCTATATATATCCTGAAGCTGAATATAGAGTTTTTGATTGGTGTGATTCGCTGCCCTTCAACTTATTATGACTTATTATTACATAATCTCTAATAATCCCATTGCAGGCCATGGTGTTAGGTGGCAGCGACACTACTGTCATCAGTCTTACATGGGCATTATCCTTAGTAATGAACAATCGCAATCATCTTAAGAAGGCTCAAGCTGAGCTTGATGACCACGTGGGAAAGAATCGGCTAGTTAATGAATCAGACATAAAGAATCTCGTGTACTTGCAAGCGATTGTCAAGGAAACACTGAGACTATACCCTCCAGGACCACTTGGAGGGGCAAGAGAAGCAACGGAGGATTGTGAAATTGCAGGCTTCCATGTTCCGGCAGGCACACGCCTTGTTGTTAACGTCTGGAAGTTGCATAGGGATCCCAGAATCTGGTCCAACCCTCTAGAATTCCAGCCTGAGAGATTCCTGAGGGAGAACGCTAATGTGGATTTGAAGGGTTTGGATTTCGAATATCTACCATTTGGGTCAGGGAGAAGAATGTGCCCTGGAATGACATTTGCTCTTCAGATTGTGCACCTGACATTGGCTCGGCTACTTCAAGGGTTCGAGTTAGGGACAATGTCAGATGCTCCAGTGGATATGAGTGAAGGTTTTGGAATGGCTATGCCAAGAGCAACACCACTGGATGTTGTTCTCAAGCCAAGGTTAAGTTCTAGTATCTATAAAAGTCTTTAGTGATTTTCTAGAATACTCCTTTTGTTATCTCATCCATGCTTGATTTTGATTTCATTGCGTGGTTGAGAATGTCCCAATTATATTGCTTGTAAAAGCCTATAATAAAAACATATCCGGTGGTTTTCCTGCCCTGGATTTATTTAGAAAACCTCTCCTCAACTTAAATTTTTTATAAGAAAAAAGAAAAGAAAAGAAAAAAAAACGTATCATGACGGAATATCAAGGTAGACCAAAAAGTAGATTCCACTCTTATCTCTTGACCAAAAATTCAAAAACTTGTTGCAAGGCAATCCGATTACGTCGAACCCAGCTAAACACGATACATCCTGGATCAGCAGCATACCATGAGGCGAGAGATCCTTTCCGCATTCCGAGGATAAGGCTAGATGCAATCGAAGACAATCAGTTCTTGCAACAAGTCCTTCCACCCCCTTTTTTTTTTTTTTTATAATAAACGATACTTTATTGCATACGAGGTAAAATTGCAAAGAACACAGTAGGCCAACGGGCAGTTGGTGCTCACTGTGAATTACATCAGAAACCAAAACGCTTCAACGGGGTAGGAAGGGAATCTCAGACGCCTTCTACCACTAATACAAAAGGAACTCTAAAACAAAACAAGGCTGAACGAATAGCCGACATTACATAAAAGATAAAGAACAAGCCATACCGCGCCATTGCTTCACACAATCAGCACAGAGGAGAGCATAGATAGATTATAAGAGAATATAGAGGTTGCCGAGCCTTGATCCACGACAGAGATTTCAACAAAACAACGTCAAACATCCTCTCCCAATCCACCTGAATCTTTTCAAACACGAGCCTGTTCCCTCCAGGCCAAGTGCTCCAAACCACAACAAAAAATATCATCATAAAAGACGACTTAGATGGAGAAAAGCTAACCAAACCAAACCAGTGAGCAAAAAATTCTTCGATAGTCTTAGGGGCACACCATGACACACTCATCAAAGACTGATCTTCATCCAAAAACACCACGAGACCCTACAATGCACGAACAAGTGATCCTTGTGTTCCATCTCCTCACCACAAAAAAGAACACAGTGCCACCCTAATACTTATGATATTCCTGTATAACAACGACGCCCTAGTGGTGATACCAAAATGGAAAACCATCCACATGAAACATTCCACATTGTGTGGAGCTAAACCCATCCATACACACGGTTTAAGGCATCTCAAAGACTCACCACAAATGCTGTTTCAAAACTGTTAGATTATGTGATCAAGCTGCACTAGTGTGATATGTGATCAAGCTGCAATTAAAGTGATCAAGTCATTAGTGTGAGTTAGTGGAGAATAATCAAGCTGTGTGGAGTGTGTCAGGAAAAGTGTGTTAGTTGTGTGTGTTTTTTTTTTTTTTTATTGTAATGTACCCTTTGTTGTCTGATCATTCTTGGTAGGCCTCATGTTTAGCAAACCAAGAAGATCAACTTAGTAGATTATAGGTCTCCATGCTGCACTAAGCAACATGGGTTGAAGGTATGGGGCTGCAAGTTGAAGGTATGGGCTGCAAGTTGCTGCAGCAAGCTGAATATGGCCTATATATTTGGAGTTGTAATCTGGTTTCAATCAAGTGAAATAAAAGAAAATCGTTTGTGTTTCACTTCACTGAGTGTTCCTTGACTTGTTCATCAAGTGTTCAAGTCAAGTGATTGAAAGAATTGAGAGAAAACTAATAGAACAGTAACCCAAAAAACCAACTTGCCTGTTCTGGAAATTTCCCAAAATTTCCCAGAAAACATCGATGTTCTAGCCCCAACGTCGATGTTATAATCGTTCGGCCGAATTAATCAAAGTTCCAGTAGCATTTCAACATCGATGTTGTAAACCCAACATCGATGTTCTAGAGGCTCGGCAGAATCATTTGAAGTTCCAGTAGCATTTAAACATCGATGTTCTTAATTCAACATCGATGTTCTAAGTGCACTGCCAGAGAAATTGAAGACCAGTAGCCTCAAAACATCGATGTTATTGATTCAACATCGATGTTCTTGAGCTGAAGTTCTTTTCTTTGAGAAACAAAAGCCAACAAAAACCAGGTTTCACTGAAAAGACATCATCCTTGCTAGCTTTCCACCGCCAGGAGTCACGTTCGTCCACCTTGAGTCTAACCTGTTCTAGCAAACCTTTTAAGTCCTCCAACTGCAGAACCCGCCTTGAAAACAATCTCCTTCTCCAATGGAGTTTGCTAACCCATCCATCACCATCTAGCCTAAAAACATCAGCAACACAACACGTCGGATTCGTTGCTATACTAAACAGACATGGAAATAAGTCCTTAAGAATCCCACTGTTTGCAAAAAATTTGCTACAAGTGCATAGCGTTGCTGTAGTAACAAGGTCGAATCACAGGGACTACGAGTAACAAGGTCGAATCACAGGGACTACGAAACAACACTGACCTTAGCCTTTCAATTGATTAGACTGTAAAACAATAAAATAAATAAAGTTCGTGATGAGAGAATGGTGTTTCGAGATATGAAGGGAAATTAAGTAAGTAACAAGAAATAAAATAGAGTGAAATAATATTCAGAGTCAACAAAGCAATCGAAAAGAAAGTAAGGGGATTGGTATCGATTACTAGGAAGAAACTCTGTGGATGGAAACCTAGGTTGTCCAGGGTTCACTACTGCCTAGCTGTTCAACAACAATTCAATAAATTGGTAAATAAATTCATCCACCTTGAAGGGATACCTAGCCTGAGGTGTTTACAATTGCTGTTACGTACAATTGTAAACCTATCCTAGTCCCGAACAACCTGCTTTCGCTAGTGATGCCTTTTCTAGGATTTAGTGGCCGCTATGCCAGGCGCTGTTATCCTCAACTACCCTAAAAATCTCTCTCGAGAATCAGTAGGATAGAGGTTTGATATGGAACGGTTTGAATTTTCAGTTTCTCCTCTCGGTGCGTCACTAAGGCATCTAAAATAGTGTTTGAGGGTGATCAAGCCGCAGACACTGTTTAGCACTCTATATCAAATCAAAGCATAATGAACAAAAGAAAACCAAGTTTGAATTATAAATCAAACATCAAGAACAGTAGCTACATCCCATAAACCTAAATAGAAAGATTAGTTCATGAAGAAGAAAATAAAATAGAAAAGTGATGTCGGCATGCTACAAAATAATAAACCAAAAGCTCCACTTTTCTTCCAGCCAATTTCATGACTTTTGCTCCTCCAAAAGCTGCAATTTCGTCCAGAAAAAGTTGCTTTTATATCTAGGGTTAAATTCCTAAAAGATAGCAACCATTGTGTAGGATTTGGAATAAAATTTCTAGACTTTAGCTTCAAGAATTCCTCTTTAAATCTTATTTCCTTGCTGGGAGTGTCTAGGTGCATCCCCTCTTAAATACTCCTGACTTGTAGGCGCAAACCCTAATAAGAATAGGGACTTGATGCAGTGCCCACTGTAGGGGCGCTATCAGGCATGCGATTTGTATTGGAACAGGGCACTTCATAGCGGCTCACTGATTTTGGGCCAAAATCGTCAAATCTCCTCCTGAGCAAAAGATTCTCTAAAAACAAAGGTTTAAGAGCAGATATTTTGTCGCAGCGGGCGTTGCTTTGTTTCTGGACCAACGTCTTCAGTAGCGGGCGCTGCTGACCAAAATCGTCAAATATGCTCCAAAAAGCACCAAATTGCACCTGAAAACATCCAAGAGTAAGGAAAGATAGATTTGGCATAAAAGAAAGTGATTTTACTTCTAAATGCACGAATTAATGATGAATGCAAGGCCAAAAGACTGCAGTGCATGTTGTAAAATATATGTAATTTCATGCACATCACCCACTAGGTAGCCAATAGTCTAACCAGAACTTACACGGTCTCCCACCACCTAACTTTAACTCCACACACCGATTCAAAGTCAAAACATCATATTCAGCTCCTTCCTCTACCTGAACAATGTGCCGCCATAGCATAGAGGACCTTTCAATATGAAACTCTAGCCAGGAGTAGTCCGAGTGTGTTGCATAGCAATCTTTAACAATTTGGTACCAAGGTGGGACAAAGGACAGTGGAGATTCAAAATTTATTAACCTCTACATCCCCTTAAATAAAAGACTCCGATCCTTAGCAAGAATACATTCAATACCCATACCACCACACTACTTTCCATATGAAACTCTAGCCAGGAGTAGTCCGAGTGTGTTGCATAGCAGTCTTTAACAATTCGGTACCAAGGTGGGACAAAGGACAGTGGAGATTCAAAATTTATTAACCTCTACATCCCCTTAAATAAAAGAATTCGATCCTTAGCAAGAATACATTCAATATCCATACCACCACACTACTTTGGTTTAACTATTTTATTCCAAGCTACCATGCAGATCCTCCTCTTATCATTGCCCCCACTCCAAAGGAAATTACACTGCAAACTTATAATCTTTTTGGCAACACTGAATGGTATCTTGTACATTGAGAGGTAATAAATCGACAAGCTGCTAAGTACAAATTTAATTAATATAGCTCTTACTCCAAGAGATAAAAATTTACCCTTCCATAAAGCTAACCTTGCCTTAATCCTACTCAGGATTGGATCCCACGACTTCACCAATCTCAAATTCATGCCAAGAGGAAGGCCTAAATATATGAATGGGAGTATTTCTGCCCGACTAAAGAGTACTCCAGCCACATCCTGGAAGCCGAAACATTGATACCAATCAAAAGCTTTTGTGAAAGTTAATACATAAACCAGATAAGAGTTCAAAGCACCTAAGACACCCTTTAAGGTTAAGTAAAGACTCCACATCATCTGGTGCATAGAAGATCGTGTCATCGGCAATTGAAGCATGGAAAAGACGACTGTCCCACAACCAGCTCTCGCACTAAACCTTTCTCCACTGCATTCGTCACCAAAACCGAGAGGGCCTCTACAGCAATGTTGAACAAAGACGGCGAAAGAGGATCGCCTTGTTTCAGGCCCCTCTTAATTACAAAATCCTCCGATGGGCTGCCATTAATTAACACTGCAAGTCTCGCATCAACACCACGATTCCGAATCCACTCTCCTTTTTTGCCCAAAATTAATAGTTGTCATCATCTCCAAAAGAAAGTCCCATGAAACTGAGTCATATGCTTTTCGGAAATCAACTTTCCAAATAAACTCTTTCACACTTCTCCTCTTCACAAAATTCACCATCTCAAGAGCAGTGAATACACAATCCAATATATACCTCCCCTCAACAAAAGCAAGCTGTTTCTCACTAATGATATCCTTGAGAATGAGATTTAATGAGAGAGTGATTCATTGATAATGAGATTTTTATTTATCTATTTTGAGAAAAAGAAAGTAATGAAGTTATGATGTAGTAAAGTAACAATTTTATAGAGATTAAGAATATAAATTTCTCATGATTTAAGGATGGAATCACTACCCTCGTATCTTGGGAGAGTTAAGTAGAAGATCATACCAGTAGTAGTGGTATGACAAGAAGCGTTAGATATAAGTATTTTCCAAAATTTACTTTATGATTTTATCATTTTAATTTGTTTATTTATTTAGCCTATCGTGTATTATTGTTCCTATTCTTCTGAATCCTATTCTTAGTTTGTTTGTATGCTATATTTATCAAGAAATCCATTGACTACTAACGGTATTAAAAACATCAAATTAAAATGATTCTTTAGTTTTTTTGTATGTTATATTTATTAAGAAACCCAAACTACTAACTATATTAAAAAATTAAATTAAAACGAGTTGAGCTATTTTTTAAAATTTTGTGGTATGCTTTTGTGTGGTTGAATTAACTTGTAACGTAGACCATATTTACGGACTAATGCCTTTTTTGGTACCTGTGTTGCTCTTGATTATCACAATTCATACCGGTGTTTTAATTTGATCACATTTCATCCCTCAATTAAACCCGATTTGCCTAATTTGGTTATTTTAACCGTTTTACCCCTGAAATCGATGACGTGTCAGTTTTTTTGCCGACATGTCATCAAAGTAGGTCCCACTGGCCTATCCGAACTGGTTAACCCAGTTGTCCGAAAATCGACCCAAACACCTTTCCACCCGATAACCCAAATATCTACTTTTATAATTAAAAATAGATTGCAGATTACTAGAACGAAAAGAAATCTCTATTTTTAGAACTAAAAATTTTTGGAAAAAATAAAATAAAGAAAAAAATAATAAAGATTGTCCAGTTTGAGTCGGGTTTCAATTAGGCTTTGGGTATCTACCGGGTTTGGGGTCGGTTAGATGAAGAATCCAGGTGAAAAAACTGACACGTCTTTGATTTCAGGGATAAAATGGTCAAAATAACCAAATTAGACAAATCGGGTTTAATTGAGGGATGAAATGTGTTCAAATTGAAACATCGGTATGAATTGTGATAATCAAGAGCAACACAGGTACCAAAAAAGGCATTAGTCCCCAAATTTACTAATTTGCATTTACGTAACAGTAGAATACTTTTCTACTTTAAACATGTTTATCTTCTTGTTTTTCTTATGTACAGAAGAAAATGTATGATATAGTATGATATAGAGTTGGCAAAGGGAGGGAATGGGATTTTTCATTTGATTTAAATTATGAACCGAGGGAAGATGACAAATATAGTGAAGATAGTATTCTTATTTTGATATTTTACTTTTTAGAGACTAATCATATTTTTCAAACAAATGGGCATTTTTCATCCCTGTATTGAATTTTTGGGACATTTTTTATTTTTCGCCGATTTTCCGCACAAAAATTGCTTGACACGTCACCTTTGTAGGCCCACACTAAACTGAAAATACCAACTGTGAATACCCGATCCAAAATCACTTGGGCCAATTCACTTATTCCTTTTCACATTCTTCTTCGAGTCAATCCCATGTCAATGGAGTCGCCACCCAAATTTTATTAAGGACAAAATTTGGGAAAAACCTTTGTTGACTCCTTTAGGCAACATGGTCATGGCGAACCAAAGACATGGGATCGGGGGTCGTCACAGATGGGAAGGTGTTAGGCACCCATCCGTATTGGGTCGAAACCTTGTGCAATTGAGAGTACAAGTGTGCCTTGTGCAGGTGTGCAAGTGTGGAAAATAAAAGAAAAGGGGAGGAGAAAAAGATTTGGCTTGCATCCCGTTGTAAAAACCGAGACTACCTACGTACCCGAGTGATCGGGGTCAAAGCCACGTAGTTCTAAACATGGCATTATGTTGCCACTTACATCATCAAGAGCATCCTCATATAGCCAGCCGAAATCAACAAAAAGGGTTTAGTGTTACCTCGTATAGCCCTCCTCTAGCTCCTTGTGTTGGGTTGTGTTCTCCACCCACTTTCCTGCTGCTTCTTAGTTCAGTGGTTGATCCCCTTCTTGGTTCTTCATTGCTGGACTATGGCTGATGCTCCCCACGAAACTTCTCCAGAGTTTCTACCTAAGAATATATTTCTAAGCTTGGAGAGGTATAGTTTCCCCAAGCAAGAAAGCTTATGAGTGTGTATGTGAATGATAATGTGTGTCTCCTAAAATGTGTGTGAGGGGTCCTATTTATAGTGTTCTGGGAAGCCTAGGGGCGTGGACTTGCTTAATGGTGAAGATTATGCCCGAAAATCTGGTCCAAAACCGCGTAGGATCGAAATTAGAAACAAAATCGGAGATTTGGGCGTTTCTAGAGGGGGATGACCGTGTTGGATGTCCGCCAGGCCCGGCGGTCATGGGTGGATGACCACTGACACCTGGCGGTCGTCGCGAGATGACCACCGGTCACCCCGCGTGCCACCCGTTCTTTCCTTTTCGAAGCCCCCAATCCCCCTAATTCAGCTCTGATTTGATCCTACTGCGTAATCAACCCCTAATCAACCCAGAATCACTCCATTACTTGATTACTACTCCCCAAAATCCTTCCATAACTGATTAGTTACACATTGAGACCCATTTTGAATAAAATCATACCAAAAACACAAAATCTAATTAAATGATGATTTAACTCTAATTTTCCACGAAAATTAGAGCTAAAATTAACCTGTAAATGTGTTAATGGGCTAATTAAACTCTGGAAAATTAACTTGGGCACTTAAACCCGCTCTTAACCCAAGAATAAATCATCTCAATATAATTGGGTTAAAAAAATAAATAAAAGGCCCAAGCAATTAAAATATATTCCAGCCTAAATAAACCTTATTATATATTTTATTCTAAGATTAAATCATCTCATTAATCCTAGAGTTCAAATACATGAAGGTCCAAATTACCAAAATATATTATTTCTACTAAGTTAAATTCTTGACATGTCTTAATCCTAGGATCGAATTATCTCATCAATTCAAGGTTCAAGTATGTTTAAAATCCAATTTTAGTAAAAATTCGTGGGTCAAATTTGGGTGTTCACAGATGCCCCTCGTTGAAGAGTCCTTAGAGACTAGGAACAACCAAATTTGAATGATAGATGTGTGTGGTGTGTGCCAGGGTTGGAGCATCCCATGCTCCGCTTCAGGAATCATCTCATCCCGAAGGTTTGAGAGACTGGCTCTCGGTTAGTGGGAATCATCTCATCCCAGGTTATGGTTCTCGGGAATCATCTCATCCCGAGGTGATAGAATCATCTCATCTATCGGGTCATTGACAAAGAATCATCTCATCTTTGTCAACCGGATATCGACTTAGGAATCATCTCATCTCGAGTTTACAGTTCGCGAGAATTATCTCATCCCGGGGTGATAGAATCATCTCATCTATCGGTTTGTTGACAAAGAATCATCTCATCTTTGTCAAATAGGTTTCGATTTGGGAATCATCTCATCCCGGGGTGATAGAATCATCTCATCTATCGTGTTGTTGGCAAAGAATCATCACATCCTTGTCAACTGGATACTCTATGTTTTGATCGGTTTGGGAATCATCTCATCTTTGACGACTTAGGAATCATCTCATCCCGAGCTTATGGTTCACACCAACTCGAGCGACACCGCCCTTTCCCATTTTGCCAATGTCGAAAACATCCTGTTTCTATCAACTGTTATTCACCCAATCCAAAAAAATTGTAATAAAAAAGTTGACACATCAGCATTTTTAGTGCGGAAAATCGGCATAAAATAAAAATTGTCTAGAAAATTCAACATAAGGATGAAAAATGTCCGTTGAAAAATGTCCAAAATAAACAACTCAAGAATGAAAAAAAAAGGTGAGATCTGTATGGTAAATTGTGAAAGGATTGCTAAACCGCGTACAACTTTGTATAGTTTGTATACTAGAAAGGATTGCTAGTACTGATCATATTCAATAAAGCTCGTCGTCTTATCAAAAACATAAAATAAAGGTATGTACAGGCACAGCTGTCTATAGTTAGATTGCCCTCATCTTATCTGAAATACATCATTATCCCTTAACAATATGCATTATTTACATGTCATTGTCTCCCAGAGTATACTCCTGCAGACTGTAACAATCAAGTGTCGACGTATATATATGTACAGGGATGTCGGCAGAGTCGCGCCAACTCAAATTTTCTTCAAGGATCGATGGAGATGTATATGCAATGCAATGCAACATCACTGGCCCCAAAATGCCTAACGCTTTTAACATGTATACATTTACCCTAAAACATCCAAACAACGTAATGTTTATAACGAGCCAGATGCTATATAGTGGTCCCAAGATATCTAAACCCTGCCAAACGCTTTTTCGAGAAAATAAGGTGTGGAGTAATTGTGAATGAATACATACATTGCTTTCACCTTATATATGTAAGTCTACATATAAGGTGAAACCCACAGAAAATATATATCATTCCTTTAGACAGAGACCATGATGAAGTTCTTTCTTAATTGGCAAGAGATCTACTCATCTGCTAATTTCCTTTTTCTTGGTACAATAATCTTCTTGATCCTAGCCACAAAATATGCTAGAGGGATCAAGAGAAACAGAAAGACACCACCAGAGCCAGCAGGGTCATGGCCTGTTATTGGTCATCTTCATGTACTTGCTGCTGGAGACAGGCTAGTGCACAGAACACTCGGGGAGATGGCTGACAAGTACGGCCCAATCTTATCTCTACGCCTTGGCATACACCGTGCACTTGTGGTTAGCGATTGGGAAGCGGTGAAAGAATGTTTTAGCACCAACGATTTGGTGTTTCTTGATCGACCACCCTCCTTGGCATTAAAAATCATGGGGTATAATCAAGCCATGTTTGGGTTTGCTCCTTACGGAAAATACTGGCGTGATATGAGAAAGCTAGCCATGGTTGAACTTCTATCCAACCGAAGACTAGAGTTGATGAAGCATGTCAGGGATTCAGAGGTCACTAGTTTTGGGAAAGAGCTGTACAAGAAAGCGGTAAAGAACGGAGGGTCTGTTGTGGTGGAAATGAAGGAGAGCATGGGGGACTTGGCGATGAACATAATAGTTAGAATGATTGCTGGGAAGCGATATTTTGGTGATAGTAGAGAAGACAATAATGAGGAGTCAAGGAGATGCCAAAAGGCTTTTTGTGATTTCTTACATCTAGTGGGCTTATTCCTAGTTTCGGATGCTGTTCCTTTGCTCGGATGGTTGGATTCAGTGATGGCAACTGTTGGGAAGATGAAGAGGACAGCAAGGGAGATTGATAGTGTGCTCGGGAGCTGGGTGAATGAGCATAGACAAAAGAGGCTCAAAGGAAGCATCGAGGAGGAGGAGCAAGATTTCATCCATGTTATGTTGTCTATGATGGATGGTGACCAGATTTCTTCTTTGCATGACACTGATACCATCATTAAGGCCAATTGCTTGGTAAGTAATGGTTCACTATTTTGTAGACTTGTAAACTCAAAGATCCCTAGCTTATTTGATCATTATATCTCTAATTGTACAGTTCAATTTTTGGGTTGATCAGAAGTAAAGACCAAAATTTTTCTTGTACGCCAGACCCTGAAATTTTGAACATAAGACTTCTTACACTAATGGTGATTTGTTATCGTTTTAACTGATTATGAATATTATTTATTACAAAATATTTGGTAATTCCATTGCAGAGCCTGCTATTAGGTGGCAGCGACACCAGCATGATCACTATTATATGGGCAATATCTTTGCTATTGAACAACCCCAATGTGCTTAAAAAAGCGCAAGACGAACTTGATGACTGTGTAGGAAAGCACCGGCTAGTGGATGAATCAGATATAAAGAACCTGGTCTATTTGCAAGCCATTGTCAAGGAAACATTAAGACTATACCCTGCAGGACCAATTGGAGCACCAAGAGAAGCAATGGAGGATTGTGAAATTGGAGGCTTCCATGTCCCGGCTGGCACACGCCTTTTTGTTAACATGTGGAAGTTGCACAGAGATCCCAGAATCTGGTCCAATCCTCTAGACTTCCATCCTGAGAGATTTCTGACAGAACATATTAATATGGATGTTAGGGGTACGGACTTCGAATATACACCATTCGGGTCAGGGAGAAGAATGTGCCCTGGTGTGACATTTGCTCTTCAGGTTGTGCACCTGACACTGGCTCGGCTACTTCAAGGTTTCGAGCTGAGGACAGAGACCGATACTCCAGTCGATATGAGTGAATGTCCGGGAATGACTCTGCCAAGAGCAACACCACTGGCTGTTGTTCTCAAGCCAAGGTTAAGTAGTAGTATCTATGATTAAGTATGGGTTAGGGTCATTTCAGGCTCCTAATTAAGTTCTTCTTAATTAAATAAACGGGCATTCTCTATCGGTCTCTCGTCTCCCGCCTTCTCATCCCAATTAACTCTGCAATTCCCTTACCCCTTTTTACACGATGATACTTCATAATTTTTTAAACTACGAACAAATATGGACGAATATAAGCAAAGAGAGACTGAATTCAATTCACACGTGGAATGGAATTGATACCAGACGGGCTCCTATTGGATACGGCCACCCCTAAAACAATCAAGAAATCTGTGTCCCCCGAGTTCAAGTGAATAGAGATCGAACCGGCTATTACCCCCCCAATCTGCCGTTTTTTATTTTCCCTCAAATGCGGCAAAAAAAAAAAAGAGAAGAAAGAAACAGAAAAGTAGAGAAACACACCAATCATAATTTAAATTTAATTATATAAAACTAATTACCAAAAAAACTATTATATAAAACGTTAGTATGCGTTTCAATATTTCGCGATCCTTTACCAAGGTTACATAGAAAAATGATGATATTTTGGCTACTTCAAATTGCACCACGAGTTTTTTCAGTTTCGTAAAAATTGGAGGTGGGTTTCAAGTGGGTCGCATTGAGACAGAATATGGGGTATATTTTTATCCAAAGGAAAGAAAAAATTATAGTAATCTGGATTTGGTCACTCAAATATTTTATTCATACTAGGTTATATTCTGTATTTCATTGAGGGTTATTTATTAAGGTATCACCCATTCTAAAATAAGCAAGCTATAAGAGTAGACGTTATTAAGGACTTCTTACTTATTTTTCATTCCTCATCACTGTTTATATATATTTTTTGCTTGTTCTTTTCATTCCATCAAAGTCACCGGAATGACAGTAATGTAATTTCTTACTTAAAAATTGAGAAAAAAATTTAATTTTTATTCTTTGCAAATTTTTTTATACAAGATAGAGAATGTGTTTGTTTTTAAATAATTGTAAATACTTTTCTTAAGGGACTTGAAAATATTTTTTTATTCTTATGTTTTCAAGAAGATATAGAAACCAAAAAATTATGGAGTCTAAATCATATGAAAACCAGAGTAAAAAAGGATAGTCAGACCATAAATTAATATTTTATTATTGAATAAATTATAACAACAAAAAATAAAGAAATTGAAATATAAATTATTTTCAAAATATAAAGATTTAAATGCATTATAATGATATAATAATTTAACACAAATTGAATGAAGCGCCCCGGCCCGTATTTACCGTACCGGGTAAACACGTGCCAGAACTATTCTTATTACAGTAGCAGGCAGTACTTACAATACAAAATACAGTACATATGTTACAAAGTATAATACAAACAAACTTAAGTACAACTTCTGTCACCCGATCCCGGGAACCATTATTCAAGTCACAACACTCTCAAGCTCAACAGCAGTAACAGAGAACATATGATACAGCAATAAAAGTAATACAGCAACACAACAACATATAAAATACAGCAGCGGAAGTTTTAGAATGAGATGCAGCGGAGGTATGGATCCGGGGTCTGGTGGATTAGAAACAGCAGTTGGCCGAACCACGTACCTATACTACTAGCAACTCATCCTAGAGGATGAAACCCCGCAGGCGAGGGATGAGTCAGAAGTGCTCACCGACGAAGGATAAGCAGTAATATGCAGGCAAACATAATACTTTCGAAGAAAATACAAGCAAAAGTCAAATCAAAGATTCAACCAGAACATAACTGAGCCAATACCAAAAGATAATATAATTTCCAATTTTGTCTTCAGGGCCCTGTCACTGGACAAGCTAGGATCGTACCTGGTTATTAACATGTTCTGGGTGCTAGATCAAACCAAGAGAGCCCAGGGATCGACATCCCAAAAATATAATAAACCGGGATAGACATGCTTATCACAAGTAACCCAGATCATAGCCACCACAAAACAGTCTCTAACCATCGAGTCGTACCACTACTTTCCTAGTGACAATAAAGTCGTCAACACAACTTCCAATTATCCAATTATCTCATCATACCAGTTTATCCATGGTTAACAAATCAACAACAATAATAGTAACACAACAATCAAACTCAATCGGCTCAGCAGTTCAATCAAGCTAATCATTATCAGAGAAACACACAGTATTATGTGCAACATATCAAAGGTTATCCATCCTCACCTTAGCCGATTTTCCTACTCCTAAAAGTCCTCGAAATGTCCCGGCTCTGGTTCCTCGGGATACTGCTCGTTATCAGCTCCTATATCAAACAATAATATATGCACACATAAGATGATATGCAAATGCCAGACTAATACTGTAAGCCGTAAAATAAATACTGAACCAACTCGGTACTCTCCCCGAGTTATTTCCATTATCATCATAATTCACCATTTATTTCCAAGTGTCAAAAATATACTATACATATGCCCGGTTATATTCCGGTATAATACTTTTATAATACCCTTTCCAAAATATCCATAGTACGTATATCTAAAAAAACAAATTATCATAAAGTAGTAATAATAATTAATAATTTTTATAAGTCATGCTATAATTCTTCCTTAGTTTCCGAAAATAATAATAATGTCAAATAATCATATAGCATATGTATATATATATATATATATATTTTCAATAAAAAATCCAAAAAATTATATAATTTACTGTGTATATTTTCCCTTTTTATTTATTATTATTTTTTTCCATAAGAGCAATTATTTCCTACATCATATATTTTGACCAGAATAATTCTTCTAGAAACTAGTTACGTATGCATATTCCTCAGTTTAATATTTTCATAATATATATCCTTAAAGGTATTACTATATTTTAAATAATCTTGTTATAACCACCTTGGTTTCTTAAAAATAATATATCAAAGTAATTACTTCATTTATTCTTATTAAACATACTAGTATACTATATACTTATATTTTGTAGAAAATATATAACCTGTAATGTACATATTTTTTCCAGATTTACATTTATATATATATGTTTTTCTTTTTTTTTAATAGGATTTGGGCCGAACTATACAGCCCAAGCCTAGTTCCATCAAAATCAGCCCAGTAGGTCTGCACAGCAAACCCATCCACACGGCCCGGCCTACATCATCCTAAGCCCAAGTTAACCCAGGCCCTAGGCCATATGGGAACCGGGTCAACCCAAATGGAATCGGGTCAAACCCGTCACGAATGGGTTGACTCGCGTCTTCTCCATTACACATCTCAGCTTGGGTGAGTTCCGGCGGCGGCGCGGGATTTGGCACGCTGCAGGACGAACGGTGAGTGGCGATGGGCTGGGGGCGGTGCAAGGCGTGCGGAAGGGAGAGCGCGGCGTCGCTGGTGACAAGCGCTGCAGGTCGGCGGCGACGAGACGGGAAGGAGAGAAGAGGAGGGCGGCTGCTGGTCGTTGACGACTGGCGGCAGCAGGGAGGTGGAGAGGATGGCGGGATGTCGATGGCGGCGTCGGCATGGCCTGCTGTGGCGGCGTCGGCATGGCCTGCTGTGGCGGCGGCTGTGACGCAGGTGGTGGTTGGGTCGTCGGGTTAGTAGAGGCGTCGGTTGTGCAGGAAGAAAAGAAAGGATGAAGAAGAAAAGGGCGGTGACGTGGCGGGGTGGTGTGTTCTGTGTTTTTTTTCCTTTTTTTTTTTCTGGTTTTAGTTTTCTTTAACGGGTGAGTGAGTGAAGGTGATGATGAGAGTGGTGCACTGGAATGCAAAAGAATCACAGGTAAGAAAAAAAAACATGCATGGATACTGGCGTAACAGGAAAGAGGCGGCGACAGTCTGTATAATTGAGCCGCCTCAATTATGCAGGTTTGTCTGCACATAAACCGTGTACCGACCAAACTAGAAAATAACTATAATACCCCCTTGACTTTATTCTGGTCCGTTATCTTGAGGATAAACCTGACTTTTCTTAAGATTCCTGGACCCGAAAAATACCAACTCTGGTCCGAAAAATCCGCAGAAAAAATCGAGATTGTGGGGTCAGTGTCGGTTTCAGAATCCGATGCATAATTTACCCTGAAATAATTACCCAAGATTAATTTAATAAGGTAAATTACTGTACAAAACCTTTTTGCAGTCCCGGTAGAAACATAAATTTTACCCGGGCTGTTACAGTCTACCCCCTTAAAAGAATTTTGTCCTCGAAATTCATTCCTATTTTGTGAAGAGATGCGGATATTGGGACCGCATGTGTTCTTCAACTTCCCATGTAGACTCGTTAGCGGAATGCTTACTCCACTTGACCTTGACAATGGGAATGGTACGGTTCCGCAACTGCCGAACTTCTCGAGAAAGAATCTGTTCTGGCACTTCTGTGTAGGTAAGGTCCTCTACTACCTCAACATCCACAGGGGCCACAATATGACTAGGGTCCGAACGTTATCTCCTCAGCATAGAGACATGGAACACGTCGTGAATACGTGATAGCTCATCAGGTAAAGACAACCTGTAACGCCCCAAATTTCTGGTATTTAATTTCTACAGAATTTTCGTAATTTTTGAAATTTTATTTCCAATTTTACCCTCGAAGAATTTTCGGGTGTTTTTAGTCAAGAAAATTATTATTACTATTAATTTATTTTCCTTGGAATGTTCTATTACTTTTGCAATTAATCCTTAGTCGGTTTCTTCGGGATTAATTGGGAGTCCCGAGGCGGAATACAAAATTTTTTGTAGTTTTTATCAAAACTACGTAGTTTTGGATTTAAAGGATAATAAAAGAAATAAATAAAACCTAACTTAAACTCCCGCGTTGACCAGGGAAGAGTTGACCACGCCTTAGACCAAAACGACGTCGTTTTGGTCCAGGCCGGCCAACCCTAACCGGGAAGAGTTGACCCGCGCCTTAGACCAAAACGACGTCGTTTTGGTCCAGGCCGACCAACCCTAACCTTTCCCTCTTTCTTTTCTCTTCTCTTTCTCTTCATTCTTCTCTTTCTCTTCCGCCGTTTCTCCACTTTCTCTCCCACTCCCCCTCTCTACTCTCCACGTTTTCTCCCTCTCTAACCGGTTCCCTTCAAACCTCTCCCTCTCTTTTCCCTTCCTCTTCTCTTCTTTACCTTTTTGTTCTTCTTGTTTTGCTCCCTTTCCTCCCCCGCTCTCCCGCTCTCTACCTTCCCACGAAGCCACACGTCACCGCCGTCGTCAGCACATCGAAGAAGAGAGTCAGAGGCTGCACGGGACGAGGCCTGTGCGAGGAGCCGTGGCTGCGATAGTCGCCGTGCTTGGTAAGCTCAGCCGCTTTGCCGCTCCTCTGTTCTCTTCCTTTTTCTTTTTCTTTTTCTTTCATTCGTTGTGCTGATGAGGGAGTGGTTCTGTTGTGTTTCCGGCGGCATGTGTGGCAGGGATTGGCCAGTGGTTGTCCTGGGATGGTGAATCGGGTTTTGGTTGTTGACGGAGGTGGTCGAGGAGGCCGCAGTCTTGCGTGTTGCTGGTCGGAGAGGTGGTGTTTGTGGTCGGGTTCGGTGTGAGGAGGCTGAGGCTCAGGTCGGCTTCTGTGTTTGCGGGCCGGAGGGACGGCGTGACTGAACTGTCACTGCTGCCGTGAATGGGTAAGCTGCCTTGCTTCCCCCTTTCTCTTTTTCCTTTCCTTCTCTCTTTGAACTTTTGGGTTTGTTGTGCTGAATTTGGGTCTGTTTTGATGGCGGCTGTATTGTGTTGTGGAGTTGCGGGGCTGGTGATGGCTGGTTTGTTTCCGGGTAGCGAGAGGGGTACCTCGGCGGATGGGTGTTGATGGCCTTGCTGCTGGGTCGTCGACGAGGTGCTTGTGATGGCTACCAGCAGTTCTTCGGTAGTGGGCATAACCGAGACTTGGGAAGATTGTTCCGAAGGGTGGGCGTGCTTTTCGGGATGTAGGAATTTCTCCGGTGTCTTGGGGTCTTTTCCGGCGATGCTGTGGCCGGAATCCGGCGAGACGAGGCACTGTTTCGGCGAGCATTGGAAACCGGCATTAATCGGTAAACTCCTAGCGATGCCGTATTTGGTTTTGTACATGTCATGTACTGCATTTAATCCATGTATCGAAAATAAATGATATTAGTGGAAACCGAGTGAGATAAGTTGAAAGGCACGTGGCCGGAATCATACCGACGTACATAGTCTCTTTAGGCCGAAAAATGTCTGGGCTTGGGAGTTCGGTTAATGTGATTTTGAGGATGGGCCGGGCTTAGGCCCAATTAATGTCATATTAATTTTATATGGGCTTTTAGGCCCAATGACTAATGAAGTGGGCTTTAGGCCCAATGACTTGTATTTGAGATGGGCTTTAGGCTTGATAAGGTTTGACTAAGTTTATATGGGCTTAGGCCTAACAACTATAATATGGATTTAAGTTAAATATGAAATTATGGAGTTTAAGGATTACATTTGGGCTTAGACCCCGGCCTGTTAGTGGATTCACGGTTAATGAACACAAACGGGCTAGAAGGCTTAAGATTTCATCTTTAGCATACATTTAGAATTTTTCATGAATAAGTGTCTTATGTGACGTATATGTGGTAGGATGTTGAGGGCATCGGAATGTCGAGGCGGAACAAAGCTTCAGGTTCCGAGACAATTAATACGGCCCAGGTGAGGACTTATAAACCTTTGTATGCATCACTGCCTACAATGCTCGGTTAATTTTTTTGGTATATAAAGTGGTATTATTTGTTTGGCCTTGAATGCTGTATGCATGCTTGCCTGCTTTGCAGATGTTCTTGCTTACACCTTGTATTTTATTGATGATGTCTCTGATGCAGTGTGCATGATTATATGAACTGTGTACCAGTGTGGTATAATATGCCTGTCGAGTATGACTTGTTTTGTGTGTTAATTATCGTGATATATGGTTTTGTGGTTCGTGTGGTGGACTATGGGCTGGAGGCCCGGACTTGAGAATAAGATGTAAAATCCACACAAACCTGGACAATCATATGTAATGGTACACGAAACTCTTTAAGCATAATTGAAAATAAAATACTATAATAATTCTACTGTGGGGCTGTTGACCGGTTGGTTCGAGCGGGAAGTGATACCCCTCGGGATTTCATGCGGTTTAGCATGGTATATGCGGTTTAGCATATGGGTCTGTTATGACCGGTTCTACCTCCCTCTTTCTACCTCCCCCTTTCAACCTCCCTCTTTCTCTCTGTCTGTCTCTCTCTCTCTATGATGGTATTTGGGCTTGGGCCCTGATTGTATTTGGGCTTATGCCCTGGTTGTCTGATCAGACGGGACCGAGCTCGACGCACACAGTAGAGGGCCCTAATAAAATATTTAAACCTAATAACAAAGATAATAAAATAAGTAATGATAAGTGATGGTTGAAGTCTGGTGATGACTGGTGTTGTGTATTGTGAATTTTTTGTGCTCTGTGTTTACTATTGCCTAATGCCGGTGTACTTGTAGTTGATTTGTATTTGTATATTATTGGTTTATTTGTTTGCGGTGAGACAGTGGTTGGTCTCACCCCCTTACAGACCCTTTTACAGGTTAGCTGTTCGATGAGCAGTGGTGCATATCAGCAGGTGGCGGTGCTTTTCTCCTCGGGTCGGATCTATAGGGTGCATTTCATTCATATTTGTTTATGTATTTGTCTTCCGCTGCATACTCGAATTGTATTACTTATTGTATGATATAATGCGTAATTATATGATGATTAACTTACTTGTGTCGTATCCCGGGTAGAAAGGGCAATTCAGTCTTTTCACATGCTTTAATTAATTTAATTAGATATTCTGGGATACGGGTGTTTAGTTGATGATTTTCGTGTCCCGGGATTGATAAGGGCAAATTAGTCATTTTATATTTAAATTCTATTTTATATTAACAAACTGGGACACGGTCGTTTCAGTGTAAGCTAGTGGTCCAATTCTCTCCACGATCTCATAGGGTCCGTTGTATCTTGGGCTTAGCTTTCCTCTCTTGCCGAACCTAATCACACCCTTCCAAGGTGCTACTCTGAGGAAAACCTTCTCACCAACATTATACTCCATCTCACGTCGGTGTTTGTCGGCGTAACTCTTCTGCCGATCCTGAGCAGCTCTCATACACTGTCTCACCGTCTGGATCTTGTCCACTGTCTGTTGGACTAAATCCGGTCCAATGATCAGTCTCATACCTTCTTCATCCCAACACACTGGACTCCTACACTTCCTTCCATAGAGGGCCTCGAAAGGTGGCATACCAATGCTGGAATGGTAGCCGTTGTTATATGCAAACTTAGCCAAGGGTAGATACTTATCCCAACTCCTACTGAAGTTAAGCGCACAAGCCTTCAACATGTCCTCCAGTGTCTGTATGGTCCTCTCAGACTGTCCATCTGTCTGAAGATGAAAAGCAGTGCTGAAGCTCAACTTAGTCCCCAAAGCAGCTTGTAAACTTTTCCAAAAATGTGATGTGAACCTCGGATCCCTATCTGAGACTATAAACTTTGGAATCCTGTAGTCTCACAACCTCAGCAACATACTTACCCGCCAATGTGTCCATGGTATCAGTTTGGCGAATAGGGAGTGTTGAAACTAATGCCTCCTTGCTTCTTATAGGTTTTGATATTGACAAACTATTTAGGAAGCAAAAAGAAATGAATTGAAATGAAGGCAAATCAATCCAACCATTCAAGAGCAAAGGATCAAAGTGAATGAGCACAAGATAGAAGAGCCAAGAAAAGAAGAGTTAGATTCATAAATTTGTACAAGGTATAACACTCAACTCTTCTAGGACAATGGCTCAAAATAAGATAAAATTTGCTCATGCATCACATAACATATTTCCATGCATATAAATGTTTTCCGAGCCAAGAACATCGATGTTATGATTTAAACATCGATGTTCCTGTCTTTGCAAAATCCTTCAAAACAGACAGTAGGCAAATAACATCGATGTTGGCATTCCAAACATCGATGTTCTAGTGACCGTTGGTTTTAAAATCAGACATAACATCGATGTCCTCAAAGATAACATCGATGTTTCTTTCCAGTCACTTTAAAAGGATTTTTGCCGAGCCAAAATAACATCGATGTTATGGCATAAACATCGATGTTCTTGATTTCAAGCATTTTTCCAAAAGTTGGCAGTAGGCTCAAAACATCGATGTTGGCTTCCCAAAACATCGATGTTCTCATGACCGTTGCATTTGAAAATACTTTCACCTAATTAAAACATCGATGTTGTAAATTAAACATCGATGTTCTTCAATGGTTAGTTTTTAAATTAATTTTGCCGAAGCAAAATAACATCGATGTTCGTGAAAGAAACATCGATGTTCTATAGTGGTCAGTTTTCAAAAGAATTTCGCCGAACCAAAATAACATCGATGTTCAAGTTCTAAACATCGATGTTGCAAAGATCATCAGTTTTAATTAACTTTGCCGAACCAAAATAACATCGATGTTGGGATTTAGAACATCGATGTTTTAGTTACCGTTAGTCCAATAATTCAAATTTACTGGACAAAACATCGATGTTGAGAATTAAAACATCGATGTTATGGCCGTTATTGCTGACAATTTTTAGCACCCACTATGTTTTGTTTAAAGCTTTTTCTTGGGTGGATTTCAAACGGCTTCATGACTTTTTAGAACTATAGATTGAGCATTTTCAGCTCTGATTGTAAAATAATCAACTCTCTACATTCAAGCATTCATTCCATACAGTCATCAAAATTATTATTGAGCCAATATCCTTTTGAGGATTTGAGAGTTGCCTTTTAGAGCTTTACTTGTATACTCATATCTGCTCTTTGAGAGAGTTCTTTGTTTGAGTGATTGAATTGTATATTCATACACCTTATGGGAGGTTAGTTCCCTTGTTGAGATTCATAGGGAGAGGGTATATCTTCCTGTGTGAGAAGTCTTGAAGTGAGGTATCTTCAAGCAAGAGTACTGAGGTTCATGTGACTTGAACTCTCAGGTTTAGGATTCTTGTGACTAGAATTCCAAGGTTGTAACGGTTTGTTAAGCACCCGTAAGCTTAACACTAGATAGTGAAATCTTCAAGTGAGACTTAAAGGGCTGGATTAGCCACACCAGTAGAGTGTGTGTGAACCAGGATAAATTGCTTGTGTCCTTCAATCTTTTAATTCCGCACTTATTTCCTGCTTATTTCGTTTTAATTCGATAAACGTTATTCACCCCCCCCCCCTCTAGCGTAGGGCTATTGTTCTAACAATTGGTAGCGGAGCCTAACTCTCTGAAAGACTTAACCGTTTGAGAGGAAAGTTTCTATGGCTTGTTCAAGTTATTTGTATGCAGGAATCACTGAAGGACAATCCATCAGCCAGGCACCATTCTTCGACGGAACAGATTATACATATTGGAAGGAAAGGAAGAAAATTTTCATCCAAGCCAATGACTTTGCAGCCTGGCTAACAATAAAGAATGGCATTCAAATCCCATCCAAGACAGAAGTGGAGTACAGCGTAGATGACATCCAAAGAATCGAAAACAACTCCAAGGCGATTAACATGCTCAGAGTGCGGTCAATCCAAATGACTATCAGATAATCTCGCACTGCGCAACAGCCAAGGAGATGTGGGAATTGCTGGGAATCATCTATGAGGAAACCGACAGCAAGCAAAATGAGACTGTCAACCTTTGTTGCATGGCAAAGGAAGAATCTCCGAAAGAGGTAAGTACTTCCTATTCGAGTGATGACTATACATTTGAAGAACTGCAAAATGCATTTAATGAAGTATATAGTAAATTCATTTTAGTCTCTAAGGTCATTAAAAATTTAAAGAAACAAATTACAACCTTAGAAAATGATAATGAGATATTAGTAAATGATAAGAATGAGTTATCTAGTAAAATTGATAAGCTTGAAGAAGAAAAGCATGCTCTCAACATATCATACAATGAACTTAACGAGAAGATATCCTCAAATGTATGTGCTTGTGTTGTATTGGGAAAGGAGAATGAATCTCTTAGGTCTCAAATTGATGATTTGAAGAATACATTAGAAAAGTTCACAAATGGTAGAGATGGTCTTAATCTTCTTCCAGGACAACAAAGAAGTCCAACACAAAAAGAAGGATTAGGTGCATCAAATGTGTTGAATGATGTCAAACCTGTTGTGCTTAATGCTAAGACACATAAACATGATGCTCCATCTTCTACTCATCACACTACATCACATGAACATGCTAAACCACATGCACACAATGCTAGATCACATGTTCACAACACAAGATTACACATTCATCATAGAAAGTTACATGCTCAAAATGCCAAACCAAAGGTAAGTAGTGGAAAAGTTCACTATGCTAAATTGTATGCTTACAATGTTAGATCAAATGCTAATGTTACAAGACCACATGTACACAGCGCTAAAAATGAAAGTTCTCATTTTACTAAACCTCGGAAACATGTGACTCAATTTAGGAAAAACAAGATTTTACCTAGGCAAGACAAGTTAAGTAGTGATTACAAACATAGACAAAACAATAACTACTATCAACCTAGGAGAATGCATAATCCTAATGTTATTTGTCACTATTGTAATAGGATAGGACACATTGCCCCGGTATGTTTCACTAGGCACAGACATTGGGCACAAGATGAGGACCATCATCGCCATGTTTCTAACCATCAAGGTCCCAAAAAGATTTGGGTACCAAAATCCCTTTGATTTGTTTTTGCAGGATTGCTTGAAGGCATCAAGTGTACTTTGGTACCTTGATTGCGGATGCTCCAAGCAAATGACCAAAGAAGCATCCAAGTTCTTGAATGTGGCCATACTTATTCATTCTCGATAGAAATGCAAGGTTGAGTGATAGTGCAAAACCGGACCAGAAGATAAAAACATCGATGTTCATAATAAGCAACATCGATGTTCCATATTTCTCAGCTCACTTGTGTTTTTCAACCAATAGCTGAAAAACATCGATGTTGTATCGCCAACATCGATGTTCCCATGAGAGCTGCCAAGCCACAAATCGAACATGCACATCGATGTTTTGTATCAAACATCGATGTTCGGTAAGAACTTTATTTATCCAGTGGTCTTTAAACATCGATGTTATTCATTCCAAGCTGTTTAAAAATTTCTGTCTAATAGTGAAAAACATCGATATCTCATTCTTGAACATCGATGTTGTGTCTTTGATGCATTCTCACAAGCTTTGAAACAAGTTAACCTTCTCATTTAAGTTAAGAAATTTAGGGAGCATATTCATGACTAAGTGTTTCAGGAAGAATATTCAGAATTCTTTCAATTTAAGCCAAGCATGTAGTTAGTGCACAATTGATCGAATTGAGAAACACTAGCTTGTTTGATGAACATTCACATGAAAGAAGTTTATGTCATACACATGCTGAAAGCATAAAGTACTTTTATTGATTACAAAGATTGAGTACAGCTGCTGAATCTTAAAACACACACATTCGATTACATCATATATTTTACAATCACACTTACAAACAAGAAACGCAGAATTACATCATACATATTCATTACAATTATTATCTGCCTCTAACGATTCGGTTCAGCTGTTACAGTGAAGCCATTAGGAGTGTTGACTATGTTAACCCTAATGCAATGACTCCAAGCAAACCACATTCCACCCGAGTTGTTCTGGCCAGGAAGCTCGAACCGATGTGTTGGTGGAAAGCGAAGAGGGATAACTCCGTGATTTCCGGTTTGCTGTCATTGAGTCTCGGTAAGCAGAACCAAATTAGGTTTATATTGGTTCTTCAGGTCTCGCGGGATTTGGACAAAATCTTGGGAACGTGCTGTGATACCCCTGCAGTTCCACACCAAAAGGCGAACCTTTGGCCAAGTGGGCGCTACTTCAGCAACTCGAGGAATGCTCTGAGCTGTCATTGTAATCTGATAATAACTGCCCTCGTTCAAAGTCTGGTAGGTTGGTTCCAACTGAAGCTCCTGAAACCTGTCAGAAATAAAGAACATTGTGGAATTAGCCGTACCATAGTAGGAAGCTCGCAGGGATTGTTGATGCTCCTGGAAGATGACTTCTTCCATAGGGGTGACAAAGAATCGGGAAGAATAATTCTCGTCTACGAAGACAAGACGGGGAATTCTTGCTAGTTCCTCTGGCAATGGCCCTTGTTGCTCATTTACAATGCTGAAGGCCAACCGATTTCTCCTACCTACGTTTGCACCCTCAACAAAAAAGACGGAGGAAGGGGAAGGCATTTTTGCTTTTGATATTTTTGCTAACTCTCTTTCTGAAATTGGATTATAAACTTTCTGTGTTTATTAAGCTCTAACGTATGTCTATTTATAGAAACATAATTGCATTGCCTTTTCTCTAAGAAGGTGACCCCTACAAATTTCTGAAGTGTCCAGCAGTGTTCAGGAGGTGACCCCTACCTATCCTTGGAGTATCACGAACAACGTTCAGAGATAATCAAGTGTCTGCTTTGTTGAAAATCGTGGCCTAAACTGCATTATTGATTCATCACGGAACTCACAGTCTAATTAGTTGGGTATCAGAGGCACCCAAAGTCCAATTGACAAGACATTTTCTCGAGCCTGGTGTACTTACGACAAGGAGATACCTCCTCATCCCGGGAGGATAGAAATCCAAGACAATAATTCTTGGGGGCAGAGGCCATCTTACTACCCTTAAAATTGTTACATATGTTTTATCTTACTAAAACTAGTGTATTATCTTTGCTAACTTGAGCACCCGAGGCTCGTCTAACTATGTTTGGCAGGTACCCCTCACTAAGGCCAAAAGAAAGGGGGAACAAAAATCCGGTACACCAACAACATCGATGTTGTTACCATACACATCGATGTTTTGAATAACTCAGTTTGAAGCAATTGGACCAGTGGCCGAAAAACATCGATGTTGAGTATCACAACATCGATGTTCAGGTAAGTCTACAAAACTCATTGATGTTTGCACTATTTCTCTTATTTTTCCGAAGGTTCAAAACATCGATGTTTTGAGGATCAACATCGATGTTTAACCATTTTGCTTTCACATGGAATTCGGCAGAGTACATAAAACATCGATGTTGCCTATAAAAACATCGATGTTTGGACCGTTGCAGGTTCAAAAATATAGCCGTTGAGCTATGCAGGTTTTTCGGCCGACCGTTGAAAACATCGATGTTATTTTCAGAACATCGATGTTTCGCTGACTGAGCATCATCAAACATCGATGTTTCGTAGGACAACATCGATGTTTAACGGAAATTTTTCAAAAAAAAAATAGCCGTTGGAGCGTTGCAATGGCTACTTTTCTGAGCCTCACTATATAAACCATGCTTCTCTTCTTACTTCTTACTCTGTAAACTTCTGAACAATCATCCCCATCTCCATTCATCCCTTTACAAACACAAACAACAAAATTCCTTTCATTTCTTCCTTCTATAATGGCTGGTGACAAACGTCGTTCTAAGGGCAAACAAGTTGCTCATGAACATCAAACCAAGAAAAAGGGTGGATCCTCAAGTGCTCCTCACAAATACTCTATGCCCAATTCACAAATTTGGTTTAGTTCCAAAGATGAGCTTACACACTACAAATCTTTCTACGCAACTCGCGCCATCGCTTCTCCTCGGTATCTTCCAGAAGATTACCCACAGAAGAAGCAATTTGCTAATCTTGAACGTCACTTACGGGAATCCCATCTCTGGGACTTTGTGACACGGAAGCAATACCATTTCAACCCGGACTTCATCCGCGCCTTCTACACAACCCTTCATCGTGACGGTGATGTCCTCTCTGCCAGCGTCAATGGGAGATGCTTTCAAGTGACATTGGAGCAGTTCGGACAGATTGCAGGCCTACCTGTCCAAGGCGATGACATCGTCACTTATGGAGGTGATCATTTCCTTACTCTCCATGAAACCCAGTTGTTGTCTGATCTCGATTTCACTGAAGTGCGCCGTAATCGCTCCAATCGACCAACAATTCACTCAATCAACCCGGAGTACCGAGTGCTTTTCTATTTGCTTACTCGGGTGATCAAACCCAGAGCTGGTAATCACACCAACTTCACGATTGAGGACAAAAAAGTTCTGCACGCCATTATTCACGGAGCTCCAATTAATTGGGCACGATTCGTACTCCAGCACATGGTCGAGCACATGACCAACAACCATCCTCTTCCCTATGCCTTTCTGGTTGTGAATATCTGTTTGAGTGCAGGACTGACTCCCTTTGAAGGAACTTTGGGCAATTAATGATGCCACTTTTCACACACACCCATCCGAGGAAGCCCCAAGGCATGCACAAGAAGAAGTTCCTCCACTCCTAGCTCTTCCAGCACCCACTCCTCCAGCTCCTGCCGCTACACTTGACTCCATCGCTGCCACTCTCCGTAGCTTAGGACGGTCCATTGACAGAATTGACTTGGAGGTACAAAGGCAAGGACATGATCTGCATGCCTATTTTGCCCACGTCAACTATGATCCTCCACCATATCACACAACCTTCCAAGGTTTCAACTTTGAAGGTGATGATGATGATGATTATGATGAAGATTATGACCCAATGGAGGTAGAGGAGGAAGTTGATGAGGAAGAGGCTGCTAATGATGAGGATGAGGACGATGATGGGAACTAGGACCATTGTTCTTCATTTTTAACTTATGTTTCTGTTCTATGCTTTGTTTTTCAATTCAATAAAATATTTTGCTTTTGCCATTTCTTTTTGTTAATGACAAAAGGGGGAAGCAATCACAGAAAAAGTATATGCATGAACTCAGGGGGAATCATAAGTCACACTTTAAGGGAGAAGAATAAATATATGCATCATCAAGCTAGGGGGAATTCATCCCACTGTGAAATCTATACAACTTGGCATATACTAACTCTAGGCATATACTTTCATTGTTTGTCATTATCAAAAAGGGGGAAATTGTTGAAACTAATGCCTCCTTGCTTCTTATAGGTTTTGAAATTGACAAACTATTCAGGAAGCAAAAAAAAATGAATTAAAATAAAGGCAAATCAATCCAACCAATCAGGAGCAAAGGATCAAAGTGAATGAGCACAAGATAGAAGAGCCAAGAAAAGAAGAGTTAGATTCATAAATTTGTACAAGGTATAACACTCAACTCTTCTAGGACATTGGCTCAAAATAAGATAAAATTTGCTCATGCATCACATAACATATTTCCATGCATATAAATGTTTTCCGAGCCAAGAACATCGATGTTATGATTTAAACATCGATGTTCTTGCCTTTGCAAAATCCTTCAAAACAGACAGTAGGCAAATAACATCGATGTTGGCATTCCAAACATCGATGTTCTAGTGACCGTTGGTTTTAAAATCAGACATAACATCGATGTCCTCAAAGATAACATCGATGTTTCTTTCCAGTCACTTTAAAAGGATTTTTGCCGAGCCAAAATAACATCGATGTTATGGCATAAACATCGATGTTCTTGATTTCAAGCATTTTTCCAAAAGTTGGCAGTAGGCTCAAAACATCGATGTTGGCTTCCCAAAACATCGATGTTCTCATGACCGTTGCATTTGAAAATACTTTCACCTAATTAAAACATCGATGTTGTAAATTAAACATCGATGTTCTTCAATGGTCAGTTTTTAAATTAATTTTGTCGAAGCAAAATAACATCAATGTTCGTGAAGGAAACATCGATGTTCTATGGTGGTCAGTTTTCAAAAGAATTTCGCCGAACCAAAATAACATCGATGTTCAAGTTCTAAACATCGATGTTGCAAAGATCATCAGTTTTAATTAACTTTGCCGAACCAAAATAACATCGATGTTGGGATTTAGAACATCGATGTTTTAGTTACCGTTAGTCCAATAATTCAAATTTACTGGACAAAACATCGATGTTGAGAATGGCCGTTATTGCTGACAATTTTTAGCACCCACTATGTTTTGTTTAAAGCTTTTTCTTGGGTGGATTTCAAACGGCTTCATGACTTTTTAGAGCTATAGATTGAGCATTTTCAGCTCTGATTATAAACTAATCAACTCTCTACATTCAAGCATTCATTCCATACATTCATCAAAATTATTATTGAGCCAATATCCTTTTGAGGATTTGAGAGTTGCCTTTTAGAGCTTTACTTGTATACTCATATCTGCTCTTTGAGAGAGTTCTTTGTTTGAGTGATTGAATTGTATATTCATACACCTTAAGGGAGGTTAGTTCCCTTGTTGAGATTCATAGGGAGAGGGTATATCTTCCTGTGTGAGAAGTCTTGAAGTGAGGCATATTCAAGCAGGAGTACTGAGGTTCATGTGACTTGAACTCTCAGGTTTAGGATTCTTGTGACTAGAATTCCTAGGTTGTAACGGTTTGTTAAGCACCCGTAAGCTTAACACTAGATAGTGAAATCTTCAAGTGAGACTTGAAGGGCTGGATTAGCCACACTAGTAGAGTGTGTGTGAACCAGGATAAATTGCTTGTGTCCTTCAATCTTTTAATTCCGCACTTATTTCCTGCTTATTTCGTTTTAATTTGATAAACGCTATTCACCCCCCCTCTAGCGTAGGGCTATTGTTCTAATAGGGAGGAAATGGGCCGATTTTGTTAATCGATCAACGATGACCCAAATAGCATCATGCTGCCTCCGATTCATCGGTAAACCAATCACAAAATCCATAGTGATCATCTCCTACTTCCACTCTGGCACTGTCAAAGATCTCAACTTTCCTGCTGGAGCTTGATGTTTAGCTTTCACCTGTTGGCAAGTAAGACATCTTGCAACATACTCAGCTACATCCTTCTTCATACGAGGCCACAAAAAATGGCTTTTCAGGTTCTGATACATCTTGGTGCTTCCAGGATGCATCGTATATGGCATCATATGACCTTCTTCCAGGATCTGACTACGCAGATTACTGACATTGGGTACACATACCCGTTTCCCAATCATCAATGCTCCATCATCAGCTATACGGAACTAGTCCTCTTTTCCACTCCTTACTCCTTCTTTAAGCTTGACCAGGTCGGGATCTCCTTCTTGTAACTCCACTATCCATCCTCTTAGGTTAGACTTGACACTCATGTGTGCTAGCAAAGCTCTTGTATCATCCACTGTCAAGCCAACTCCCAACTTCCTTAACTCGATAAGCGAGATCATAGAGTAACTAATGGAAGCATCCTCTGGTTGTCTCCGGCTCAAGGCATCAGCTACCACATTAGCCTTTCCTGAGTGATACTCGATAGTACAGTCATAATCATTAAGCAACTCAACCCAACGTCTCTGTCGTAGGTTAAGCTCCTTCTGAGTCATGATGTACTTAATACTTTTGTGGCCAGTGAAAATTCGGCACTTCTCTCCAAACAAGTAGTGTCTCCAAATCTTCAGAGCCAAGATCACAGCTGCCATCTCAAGATCATACGTCGGATAATTCTTCTCATGAGCCCTCAACTGCCTAGAGGCGTAGGCAATCACTCGTCCATCTTGCATCAGCACGGCTCCTAAACAAAGTCCTGATGCATCACAAAACAACACATACTCAACTCCGGGCTTCGGTACTGTTAGAACCGGTGCTGTGGTCAGCTTTCTTTTAAGCTCCTTAAAACTCTGCTGACATTTCGGGCTCCAAACAAACGCCTGTTCTTTCCTTAATAGCTTGGTCATGGGACTAGCTATCAAAGAAAAACCTTCAATAAACCTCCAATAGTATCCTACAAGACCAAGAATACTTCTGACTTCGGATACATTCTTAGGTGGTTCCCACTCCAACACAGCCTTCACTTTGGCAGGGTCAACCTTTATTCCATCCCCGCCTACCATATGTCCGAGGAA
The DNA here is from genome assembly GCA_028386065.3 of Turnera subulata. Lineage (NCBI taxonomy): Eukaryota > Viridiplantae > Streptophyta > Magnoliopsida > Malpighiales > Passifloraceae > Turnera > Turnera subulata. Next base: position 205,886 of record JAKUCV010006415.1, read on the forward strand.
AGAAACTTCTCCAAGCCAAAATTCACACTTGCTGAATTTGGCATACAGCTGCTTCTCTCGTAACCTCTGAAGCCCTATCCTCAATTGCTCCTCATGTTCCTCCTTGCTCTTAGAGTAAATGAGGATATCATCGATGAAGACCACAACAAACTTATCCAGAAACTCGTTCAAGACCAAGTGCATCAAGCACATGAACACTGCTGGTGCATTGGTCAATCCGAACGGTACCACTGTGAACTCAAAATGACCATACCGTGTGCGGAAGGCAGTCTTCGATATGTCTTTCTCTGCAATCTTGATCTGGTGATACCCAGACCGAATCAATCTTGGAAAACACAGTGGCTCCTTGTAGCTGGTCTAACAAGTCATCAATTCTAGGCAACGGGTATTTGTTCTTAACTGTCACCTTGTTAAGCTGGTGGTAGTCTACACACATCCACAAGCTACCATCCTTCTTCTTTACAAACAGAACTGGTGCACCCTATGGTGATGTACTGGGCCTGATGAAACCCTTTTCTAACAGCTCATCCAACTGCTTCTTCAGCTCCTGGAGCTCTGTTGGTGCCATCCAGTATGGAACCATCGATATACGTGTGACTCCTGGCATCAGGTCGATGGTATACTCAACCTCTCTGTCGGGTGGCAAACCTGGCAAATCATCTAGGAAAACATCAAGGAACTCCTTCACTACTGATATATCTCCCGGGGTAGGATCCCGTGTATCTTCACTTGTGATGTGGTTCTATAAAACATCTGGACCATGCGGCTTCACTCCAAACTCCTGCATAGCAGAGATGCTACACGTAGCAGCAGCTTTCCTAATACCTGTTACCAAAACCTGTCGTCCACCATCGGAAGTCAGCAGCACTTCCGTGGTCCGACAGTTCACCATGGCATTATGCCTCGACAACCAATCCTAGGATTATGTCGAATCCCCCCATGTTCATCACAACCAAACGAGCTAAGAAAACCTCGTCATCATATGAAAGGAGAACATCCTTGCACACTTGTGTTAATCTCACCATTATGAACGCGGGTAACCTAACCCTCAACGGACATGCTAAGCTCTCTTCCTTACAGCTATGTTGTATAGCAAAACTCTGAGCGATAAAAGAATGTGTGGCACCAGGATCAATCAAAGTGTATGCAATACTACCGAAAGCTGTGAAGGTACCTGCAATAACATCAGCATTCTCGGGAACATCCTCAGTCGTGATCACAAATGCCCTCGGAGCGGCTGCACTCTGGTTCATAGCTGACTGTGTCCGAGTAGGAGCAGCTCCTCATCCATGGCCTCGGCCAACTCCAGAACCATTGGGTACGCTGGCCACCGATGCTTGTACGGTGTGAGCAGGAACAGCAACTCCAGATCTTCCCAACCTAGGACATGAACTCCAGTAATGCCCAACTTCATTGCACTCAAATCACCTCACCTTAGTCAGAGGAGGTCTAGGGCGAGTGTCTCCAGATGAAGTCCCTCCAGATTGGGTCCATGAACTCCCACGATTGTTGTAGTTGTTGCTCCATCCTCGACCTTGAGATACTGGCATAGATTGAGTCTGTCTATACCCTGACCTGTTACCAGCGCTCTGGAACCTCTTGTTCTGATTCCCAGCACTCTGTGCAGATTTCCTCTTTCGAACTTCTTCCATCTCTCTCTCGTTCCCCATCTAGATGACTTTTGCTCGAAGAGCATCTGCAAGCATATCTTGGTAAATCTCATAAACTTTGCATCCCATGACTGTCTGGATGCAGGATCGCAAGCCATACTAGAAACGATTGCATCTGACCTCTGGTGTGGACATATATTCTAATGTGTAGATGGATAAACGATCAAATTGGATCTTATAGTTGTTCACCGACTGTCCGATTTGCTGTCGCAGACTCAGAAATTCTCGCTTAAGCTGGTCCTGGTAAACATCTATGACAAACTTCCTTCGGAACATCTCTGTAAATTGTGTCCAAGGCATGGTGACTGGTTTCGCCATGTCACGTGTTGCCGAATCCCACCAGTCCACAGCAACGTTGCGAAACATGGATGCAACATACCTAGCCTACCTGTCATCTGTGCATCTGAGCTTCAACATCACTCGGTGAGTTTGACAAAGCCATTCGTCAGCTGTCTATGGGTTAGTAACCCCTGTAAAGGCATCAAGACCTAGCTTAGACAGCTTGGTGTAAACAGAGTACTCAACAGGTCCTTGATTATCCTATTCACGAGCTTCCCTGGCCTTCAAACGGGCATCCCTAGCTTCCTGACGCTGTAAGATCTGCGCCATGCTGTGCATCATTTATTTTGTGTCCGCTGGTACTACCGCGGGTACTTGTCCACCCACGACTGGTTGCGGCTGGTCAACCGATACTTGGTCATCTTCCAAACGCTGCTCAGCATGCTGGTTTCCTCCCACCGGATCCATTTTATGCCAAGAAAGTGACCAGACTATGCACATATAGGCAACAAACAAGCAGAATTATCACCCTAAGGACCTACTGCCTGCTCCGCTACCAAAATGAAGCGCCCCGGCCCGTATTTACCTTACCGGGTAAACACGTTCCAGAACTATTCTAATTACAGTAACAGACAGTACTTACAATACAAAATACAGTACATATGTTACAAAGTATAATACAAACAAACTTAAGTACAACATCTGTCAACCAATCCCGGGAACCATTATTCAAGCCACAACACTCTCAAGCTTAACAGCAGTAACAGAGAACATATGATACAGCAACAGAAGTAATACAGCAACACAGCAACATATAAAATACAGCAGCAGAAGTCTTAGAATGAGATGCAGTGGAGGTATGGATCCAGGGTCTGGTGGAGTAGAAATAGTAGCTGGCCGAACCACGTACCTGTACTACGAGCAACTCATCCTACGGGATGAAACCCCGCAGGTGAGGGGTGAGTCCGAAGTGCTCACCGACAAAGGATAAACAGTAATATGCAGGCAAACATAATACTTTCGAAGAAAATACAAGCAAAAGACAAATCAAAGATTCAACCAGAACATAACTGAGCCAAGACCAAATGACAATATAATTTCCAATTTTATCTTCAGGGCCCTGTCACTAGACAAGCTAGGGTCTTACCTGGTTATTAACATGTTTTGGGTGCTAGATCAAACCAAGAGAGCCCAGGGATCGACATCCCAAAAACATAATAAGCCGGGATAGACATCCCAAGCATAGACATGCTTATCACAAGTAACCCAGACCATAGCCACCACAAAACAGTCTCTAACTATCGAGTCGTACCACTACTTTCCTAGTGACAATAAAGTCGTCAACACAACTTCCAATTATCTAATTATCTCATCATATCAGTTTATCCATGGTTAACAGATCGACAACAATAATAGTAACACAACAATCAAACTCAATCGGCTCAGCAGTTCAATCAAGCTAATAATTATCAGAGAAACACACACAGTATTATGTGCAACATATCAAAAGTTATCCATCCTCACCTTAGCCGATTTTCCTACTCCTGAAAGTCCTCGACTCCCGGCTCTGGTTCCTCGGTATACTGCTCGTTATCAGCTCCTATATTAAATAATAATGTATGCACACATAAGATGATATGCAAATGCCACACTAATACTGTAAGCCGTAAAATAATTACTAAACCAACTCGGTACTCTCCCCGGGTTATTTCCATTATCATCATAATTCACCATTTATTTCCAAGTGTCAAAAATATACTATACATATGCCCGGTTATTATTCCGGTATAATACTTTGATAATACCCTTTCCAAAATATCCATAGTACGTATATCTAAAAAAAAACAAATTATCATAAAGTAGTAATAATAATTAATTTTATAAGTCATGCTATAATTCTTCCTTAGTTTCTGAAAATAATAATAATGTCAAATAATCATATAGTATATATATATATATATATTCAATAAAATATCCCAAAAATTATATAATTTACTGTGTATATTTTCCCTTTTTATTTATTATTATTTTTTTCCATAAGAGCAATTATTTCCTACATCATATATTTTGACCAGAATAATTCTTCTAGAAACTAGTTACGTATGCATATTCCTCAGTTTAATATTTTCATAATATATATCCTTAAAGGTATTACTACATTTTTAATAATCTTGTTATAACCACCTTGGTTTCTTAAAAATAATATATCAAAGTAATTACTTCATTTATTCTTATTAAACATACTAGTATACTATATACTTATATTTTCCAGAAAATATATAACTTACATATTTTTTCCAGATTTATATTTATATATATATGTTTTCCTTTTTTTTTTAATAGGATCTGGGCCGAACTATACAGCCCAAGCCCAGTTCCATCAAAATCAGCCCAGTAGGTCTACACAGCAAACCCATCCACACGGTTTGGCCTACATCATCCTAAGCCCAAGTTAACCCAGGCCCTAGGTCATATGGGAACCGTGTCAACCTAAACGAAATTGGGTCAAACCCGTCATGAATGGGTCGACCCGCGTCTTCTCTATTACACATCTCACCTTGGGTGAATTCCAGCGGCGGCGCGAGATTTGGCACGCGGCAGGACGAACGGCGAGTGGCGATGGGCTGGTGGCGGTGCAAGGCGTGCGGAAGGGAGAGCACGGCGTCGCTGGTGACAAGCCCTGCAGGTCGGCGGCTACGGTAGCGACGAGACGGGAAGGAAAGAAGAGGCGGGCGGCTGCTGGTCGTTGACGACTGGCGGCAGCAGGGAGGTGGAGAGGATGGCGCGACGTCGATGGCGGCGTCGGCGTGGCCTGCTGTGGCGGCGACTGTGACGCAGGTGGTGGTTCGGGTCGTCGGGTTGGTGGAAGCGTCGGTTGTGCAGGAAGAAAAGAAAGGATGAGGAAGAAAGGGGCGGTGACGTGGCGGCGTGGTGTGTTGTGTTTTTTTTTTTCCTTTTTTTTTCAGGTTTTAGTTTTCTTTTACGGGTGAGTGAGTGAAGGTGATGATGAGAGTGGTGCACTGGAAGGCAAAAGAATCCCAGGTAAGAAAAAAAAAACGTGCATTGATACTGGCATAACAGGAAAGAGGCGGCGGCAGCCTGTATAATTGAGCCGCCTCAATTATGCAGGTTTGTCTGCACATAAACCGTGTACCGATCGGACCAGAAAATAACTATAATACCCCCTTGATTTTATTCTGGTCCGTTATCTAGAGGATAAACCTGACTTTTCTTAAGATTTCTAGACCCGAAAAATACCAACTCTGGTCCGAAAAATCGTTAGAAAAAATCGGGAATGTGAGGTAAGGGTCGGTTTCAGAATCCGATGCATAATTTATCCTGAAATAATTACCCAAGTTTAATTTCATAAGGTAAATTACTGTACAAAATCTTTTTACAGTCCCGATAAAAACATAAATTTTACCCGGACAGTACAACATTGTTGGTTCATTCCTCAACCTAGTGTTTCTATAATACTAGGTAGTTACCACGTGTTGCTGCGGGACTGAGGCTTTATCGTAGTGGATATAGTTAAAGGAGGAACATAATGATTTCTAATGACCTTGAAAGGTGAATACAAATATTCAATGCCTCTTTGACGGAAGATTGCAGCAAGAATAGAGGAAAATTGTAGTTATAAGACAGGAGGAAAATTGCAGTTGTTGCCCCTATTATAATTAATCAGCAAGAACACTCTTTGACTCTTTGAACCGGAGGCAGACATCAGTAGAAGAGGAATCATACTACTCCAGATGACAATCACAGAAGAGTCCTGACATTTTTCTCCTTTCAGTCAACTGATTTCCAATAATGTTGTTAATTAATGACAACAAAAATTGTCATTCACCTTATGCATTCTAAATCTTACAGAATATTTGTGTTCTCCACAATGCTACCCTACGTTAAAATTTTCTGTGTTTTCTTGTATGACGAGTTAAAATTATATTGCCATGAACACGGTTTTCCTAGGAACCAGATAATCACATCATTGATTTTATAGTATAGACTACACTGGTTGCTACAAATCGTAATTCATAATGAGACAAAAGGTTCTGTGAAATGATTTCTTGTCACATAGTATATATTCAGTAAATCCACAGGAAATGAAAAAATTATATCTGTGAGCTTAAAAGCATAGCACGGGCTAGCAGAAGGATAAAAGTTTTTGCTTTATACCGTCTTTATATCACACCAATATGATGCATAAGGCCACGCCTGCTTCTTTACCCCTTCTTTAATGGTTTTCAAATCTGTAAGCGATGAAAATGTAATTATAATGTGAATAAAGTAAATGAAAACGTCCTAATCAAGCAGCAATTGCAATCCCAGAAATAAAATTCAAAATAAACAAACATAATCATGGATTTGAAGGAAATAATGCATGCAGGCAACAACAAAAAAGCTATATCAGAAAAAAAAAAGTAGCAACATTATTAGAAAAAACAATTGTAGGAGAAGGAGGTCATGTCACAATTATAGGAGGACATGTCTTGCCATTGCTTTGGGTAGCATGCAAAGACAATTAAAGAAGATTTCCAAGCACTTCTTGCCCTTCCCTTCCAAAGATGACTATCCTCTTGAAAAGCCTGTTGTGTAAAACAAAATTAAGAGAGATAAGGAAGAGGAAGGGGTGAAGAACAAAATTAAGAGAGAGAAGGAGAATGAAAAACGTGTATATAAAATGAAAGGAATGGAGAGGAGAAGGGAAATCTAAAATATATTGATGTGGAATAGGAAGAGTCCAGAGTTAAAAAAATGTCGTCCAAATCTATTTATTTTCTAGATTCTAACTTTACAAAAATAATCTTTGTTTTAATCTAAGTGAGGAAGAAATTATGGTGATAATAAGAGATGAAACGATGGATTACTGTTAAGCATATTACAAAAATAACAATTTACTCTTTGTGTAAAACAGACATTTGAGTGATGATACTGAATCGGCCAGTTGAATAATTACTCTAATTTTAAAATCTTGTAACTTATTGAGGAATTTTAAGGTTTTAAACTCTTCCATAGTGTCCTACTGTTAAGTATATAATAAAACTCTGTCAGTTGAATGATTTTAAAACTTATGAAACAAATGGTTGAATCTAAAATTTATCGAGTCAAAAAGAAACATTAACCTACACATCAGAATGTCAAACATTATGTCCTATGGTGTATTCTATAAGATTAATTCTTACCAAATTGCGCTGGCTAATCTTAGAAAGGAGAAAATTGTAAAGAATTAAAAGAAGAAAGAATCATAGAGTTACTTACACGGAAGGCTACCAATAACTCACCCTTTTAAGACTTCTCTACAACAACTCAAGAGTTCTAGATAAAATAATGAACAAATTAATTTATAGTTTTTAGAAAAACATTTTTTTTGCTTGGATTATATTCAAAACCAATACCATCATATGAACCCTTGTATGCTAGCTTCTACTTTGTATTTTGGTAAACATGATAAAATAATTAATGCCCAGAAAGATGCAAGAACAAAAAAGAAGAAACCAAAAATAGTTAGAACAGATAAGAAAATTAGATGAAAATATAAAATGAACATTGAATGATGGAGATACCTTGTTCTTCCATCTTTTTACCATCGAATGGACATTTCCCTGTCATCATCTCAAGCACAACAGTCCCAAAGTTATATATGTTCACTTTAAAAGTAATTGGTAGATTGACATCTAACCTCTAGTTCTTCTAATAATCTGTGAGAAGTTTGAATATCTTGGTCATCTCTATTCAGTACAGACCAGAATCTGAAATCTTGAGTTGGTACTTGAAGTGTAGGAGCATAATAATATTATGTGGCTTCACATCACAGCACCCACTCAAACACTCTTCGTGTTGATATGCAAGCCTTTTTGCAATGCCTACAACAATCTCAATTCTCTTTTGGCAAATTGGAAAATGGAGAGGAAGCGATGAGAAAGAATCAGGAGCGTGAAGGAAATCTAAAAGTCAGAGGAAAGGAGAGAAGGGTAGAGAAGATTTTTGTAGTCTAAAAACGTGTCCTCCATTAATTTTTTGCTTCACTAATTTATGCCACCTGTATTCATCGCATGCATCTAATACATAAGAAGTCAATCGTGGCAAAAGAAAAGAACCGTTCAAATCTTACTGAAAATCCTCCTAACAGTATAAAGGCATGGTAATAAGGAAATGTATTAATGGACAAAAAAGGAATTCAAGGTGACGATTCTCTTTTAGTATGTTTATACAGATTGCTAGCTTTCCATCAGGCAAGAACAACCAATATCTCATTCGTGTACATATTAATTTAGTTCTGAGAGTTTCACACACTAATATTGATCAGCATGTAGTGAAGCACGTAAAAAGTATAGGTGTATGATAAATAAATTTTTCTAAAATAAAAAGAAAAAATAAAATAAAAAGTTCTAGACGCTAAAAATTTGGTGCATGATTGATACATATTTCCTTTACTTATATTTATATAAAATCTAAAATAAAATAATTTAAGGATAGATTTGCCATATTAAATATTTTTCAAGGCAAAAGAGTCATATCACTTAAAAGCTTTGCTTCCGTGTTTTGAGAACGGTTGCTCATATCTGCCCGAGTGATTTCTCCTTTTTGTCCATTATTCCAGCCTTTATCACTCAAATAACCTTACTTAGTTTTTGTTCATTTTTGAATGTATTTTTAAATTACAGAATTCCTAGGATAATAGAGGAACGTTACCCATTCACTATTATTGTTAATTAATCAATAAGATCAATGCAACATTATCATACAGGTGGCGAAAGATGGAAAACAAACAATGAGCTGTCATATATGCCTCTAAACACGTACCTCATCCGGAAATGGATTTCTGAACTTCAAACTGACTACTTCCTCTCCACCAACACCTCATCTTCTCAAATGTCTCCTTAACCTCTGTAAAATTGCAGTAACTATTAAGTCCAATAGACCAACAATTCCATAGCTTCTTCCACAAGTAGGTAATATTTGCAAGTATACATATTTGGCGTGCATTTGCTTTAATTTGTCTTTCAGCATCACTTCTTTTTTATTATTGGCTTCCCAAAAAAAGAATAAAACTTCATTCCCACGTGCAAGGTTGAAGCCGAACAGACAGGTACGTATTTCCCAAGAGTTGACATGAAGCATATTCAATCAGGTAGCATTCTCCATCTTTTTCCTTGAGTTTACAAAAGTTAACAAACTAATAGAATTATAAATTAAATTCCTCCAGCTTTGACATTGGGTAACAAAATTTTCTTACACAAGAATTATAAATAATGAGATGTACTAATATTTGACAATTGAAACGATGATTAATGCATATCTTTTGGCATTTGTCTTCTGTTCCAGGATAATATTTATATAAGTAAAGCATTGAGGTGACTAACTGCCCATCCATTGTTGGTGTGTCTACTATATTAAATGAGTAGGAATATTTACTTTGTGCTTATTATATATTTTTACCCATATTTCTTTCTAATTGTACTTGCATATTTGTAATCTGATGCTCTCTGTAATGATAACTCATCTGCTTAGTTGTTGAACCTAATATGGCACTTACAGGTTTTTCATGATTTCCATCACCGATCCGGATATGAAATGCTGGCTTATATTTTCTTCTCTTTTGGCTATGTTTTTTTACATTTCCATATCATTTATAATAATCTCATCTTGGCAGACAGAGGCAGCTATTCTGCTTCCCAACTTGGTTTGAACTTGGTTGGAAGTTGAATTAATTGGTTGGTTTCCTTTACCTACAACATTACATTTGTCCGTTTCCTTGCACATTCATTTTGCTTCTAATTTCGCTGTTATGTGTCTTTTTCATAGTTTACCTTACCCTAAATATTTTGTTTGTTTATTGTATTTCACACATTCATTTTGGTTCTCAACTTTGTATTAAAGAAAATTCTAAAAGTTGCATCAACAACAACAATTCCAACAAGATGGCCTATTTGTTAGAACACATGTCTTCATGGTTCATTCATTACAGGTTTTGATAATGACAAGCCTAGGTTCAATTGATGACATCCTTGAAGCAAAAAGAAATCAAGCGAAGATCAAGAGCTCAAACAATGTGATCAAGAATTGAAGCTACAAGCAAGAAGAGAAAGATGGGTTAGGAACACAAAATGTACAAGGGTAAACAACTCAACTTCTCTTAGACATTGGCTCAAACAAAACACATTTCAATCATACAATTCATAAGCATGCTTTCAAACATAGAATTGTGTTTTGAGTCCAAAACATCGATGTTCTGTCAACAAACATCGATGTTCTGTTTCTTCCAAGTTTTTCAAATATTGGCAGTAGCTCTAAAACATCGATGTTGGATTATAAAACATCGATGTTCTTGTGACCGTTGGTCAAAACATCGATGTTGTAATTGAAACATCGATGTTGTGATTTCTTCAAGGTTTTCCAAAATTTGGCAGAAGCGGAAAAACATCGATGTTCTATTGGAAACATCGATGTTCTGACAATTGATTTCAAAATGAATTTTGCCGAAGCAAAAAAACATCGATGTTTCATTTCCAACATCGATGTTCATGCATAAACCCTTTTTCATCATATTTTTGCGAAGCCAAAAAACATCGATGTTGAATTGAAGAACATCGATGTTGAGTATGAAAACATCGATGTTCTAGAATGCAACATCGATGTTCTACTAGCCGTTGGAGCAATAATTTAAAATTGCTGGCT